>JASKGO010003976.1:0-35131 GCA_030556065.1 Holobus sp. GC000080
AACTCTATAATTAATAAAAAATCGATAAAAATTTGTTACAGGAGTAATTTAATTTAAAAAAAATTAGAGAAACAGGCAATGAAGATTATAGAAAAAATAATCAAATAATCAACAAATTAAAGTATTGAAACAGTTTTCAAAGTTTCAATTTTATTTGCACTTATAATTTCATAGAAAAAAAAAACTTTTTGAGAAAAAAAGTTTATGCGCAATGCAATAAACAAAAATGGTAATTGCGTTTGCAATTCCGCATGGAAATAAGCAACAAATGAGATTTTGATTACGTGTGGTCTCAAACCAACCGCGCAAATATTAACGTAAGCTTTGTTATTTTTGTTTGCTTTTTTGCCAGTTTCTCAAGCATGCTTACATAGAGTAATTCTCCATTGTTCAGCTCTAATTTTTTATATTTTTCCGTTAAAAAAAAAACAATTGTTTTTATAAATATACTGTAAAATAGAACAAGAAACGTGAATTTTTCATATTCGTGTAGAAACAATAAAAAATTATAAGCACTTTATAAATAATAAAAGCCTCAAGAAATGTATAAAGTAATAAAATATAATGTTACGGTATAGAAGAGATAGAGTAAAATAAATAAATTAGTCAATGGGGAAAATGAAAAATCGATCATTTTTACTATTCCCTTTTACTACGATCAAACACTATAAAAGAAGATACGTGTAATTGTTTATCCAATAAAAAAGGTGTCCTCAAAATGTTTGAAAAGAAAAAAAAATAAACTGCACGAGTTAATAAAATGACTTTCAATAACTTCCCACACCTCGATGCATTTTTAATCACCCCTCACTTATACACTGTATCGATTAACTTATTTTTACCGCCTTTACTATTGGATTACTAGTACTACGTTGTAAAATTTAATAACTACAAGGTATCGAAATTGCTTGTCACCGTGTGTCAAACACAAAATACACAAAGTTTCTTCCAAATAAAATTCCTGGTCTTATTATTCTCGTAAGTTCCATAGTTAAATTTTCTTTTCCTACACTTTACACACAGACTGATTTAGTAAAAATTGAAAACGTATAGTGTCGATGGCACGCAAACCTAATTTACAATTATCGTCTTAATCCACTTTTATTACTTTCAGAAAGTAACCCAAGCGCAATGGTATATAAAAAATAGTTACATAGTTACAGAACTATTCTGTACAAAGTACGTGTGTGTGCATCAGTGAAATGTAATTGCTTTGCTTAGCTTTGCGCAATTTATAAAGTTGAGAAAGTTTATTTTATCTCTAATACTTGTGTAGAACAATCTACACACGCTACTTCTTGCATTGATAAATTATTTCACGCAGAGCGGCAGAGATCACCTACTTGGCTCTACTTCTTGTTCGCTTGTTGGTTAATTAGTATGTATGTGAATCAGTATTCACCTGTGCAGTGTGCACTCTCTACACTACACATCACTCAGTACATTACGATTAATGAGTAAAAGAGTAAAAGAAGGAACTGAATAATGCTAATAATTAATAATAACAAGTGTTCCCTATCGACTGATTTTATCACTGACCAACTTTCACCATACTGTTTTTTATTTAATTATATTTTTGAATTAATAAAAATAGATGATTAATTTATCATTATTTTAATATTTTACATTTTTACTGACATTTTTATTTCCGAATAAAATAATTTTTAAAAGGGAAATTTAAGTGAAAATATCAAAAAACAAAATTTAAAAAAAGTAAGCAAATAATAAATAAAACTTACTTTACGATTAATGGGTAAAAGAAGGAACTGAATAATGATAATAATTAATATTAACAAGTGTTCCCTATCGACTGATTTTATCACTAACCAACTTTCACCATTCTTTTTATGAATTATATTTTTGACTTAACAGAGAAATTAATCGAAGAGGATAAATAATTTTTTTTCTGCCACTTTTATTTCCGAATAATGTAATTTTTAAAAGGGAAATTTATGTCAAAAAACATCAAAAAACAAAATTTAAGAAAATTAAGGAAATAATAAATAAAACTCACCCATTAGCACTTTGGTCAATCAGGAGGTAGAGAACTTGCTGGTCGCTGTTTCGCAGACGATCGGACGTCGTGATCGATTTGGTCAAGCCTTGAGCGGTGGCCGAAGCAGTGCCCATGGCATTTATTACATCGGTTACCTTACTGATCGTGTCCCTGTAACAATCAAATCATTTATTTATTTATTTATTTTCCTTTTTTTAATCTAAATAAATAAACAATACAACAAAAACTGAAAATTTTCAATTAGAAATACTAAATCTTTCAGTATTTCACACCTTAATCGAACATTACAGAGAATATGATAAAGACGGAGCGGCCAAAGAAGAATTACAACAATTTAACTGTTGTTAAAAGGTGTGTAAAGTATACGTCTGTTGAATAAACAGAAAATCATGGCAAATTACATGTGCCGGATCATAGCGATACATAATTATTTCTTTAAAGATTATATGCATTAAAATGAATGAAAAGAAGAACCTAATTATATTTATTTGTTCTTCTTCGTTAATTCCCATGTCATATTTTATTCATGAAAATAACTTTATGTTAAAATTATATATAAATTTAAAATATATTTTGGAATATGCTAAATTTTATTTTACACAAAAGTTAATGGACTTTTGGCAGTAACAATTATAAGTAGTTCCTTCATCATAAAACACCGGATGTTCAATTTTCGAATGTATAATACAACTTAAAAAAGGGTAACCATTAAAATTTATTACTAGCTCTATGTTAATTATACGTTTGTGTACCGTAAAATAATTGCTTCAATGGTTACCTTGTTCTTTTTGTTTCGTTTTTTTTTTGTTTTATTTTTTTTTCTTGCTGAATAACGTACACTATTGTTCTTGGTATAGATATAATAATAAATTGATGTTCTAGATGTACTATAATTGAAATTTGAAATAACATTCTATTTGCCAAGTTTAGGTATTTCCGTTTTTGGCCAAAAATAAAAAGAGTTAAAATATTCTTATAAAAATTTCAAATGAAAAAAAAAGCTGTAACTAATATGATTAGTTCCATTTTATTTATTGTCTGTCTAAACAACATAATTTATAGGCAAATATCAACATAATAGAAAAAAGGAAGTTTTTTTAATTCTGTTTGGCCCTAGAAAAACTTTTTATTGAAACATTACTTATTTAGATTGTGTTGTTTTTTTTTATAAATAAAGTTAAAATCAAGAATAGTTTTTAAAAGTTTTTAATAGATACCAAAACAATTATTATTTCATATTTTTTGGGTCTATTTGTATTTTTCTAATATATAAAAAATGGTTAATTTATTTTTTCTTCATTTTCTTTAACTATTAAAAAGTGTTACTTAACTATTCCGAATTCTTTATTCATATTTTAAATTAATTAGGGGGTTAAAATATTTTGATAAAAAACCGTCCTAAAACATTATTTTTCAGGTAATTATTTAAAACAAAATCATTAAAAGTATATTACAAAAAGACCGATAAATGAAAACAGAAATCAAATTAAAATGAGAAAGGATAACTTCCGCAGAAACAAAACTAATTTAGAATTATAATAACTAACATTTACAATTTCAATGTACTTTATGAATGTTTCGACCGACAAAAATGACAAAAAACAATGCAATAAACGTAAAAATTTCACAAAAGGAATTGCAAAACCGAAAAAAATCTTGAAACAATCTTACAACCAATAAAAATCAGAGAAAAACCACTCTAAAATAAAATGAAATACTCGGAAAAACTAGTTTAACATAAAACAAACCAAATCACAAGAACAACAAAAGACAATGAATCCTTCAAAAAAATAATAAGCAAAACTTATATTAAGTAAATCAAATGGTTTTAGGTCATCACACATAACTCAGTCGTTCCAATTATCAACAGAGAAAGAATAAAAACAATATAAGAAAAGCAACAGGAATCCAAAACGTGGGCGTTCATTGAATATGTTATGTGTCTCACGAAAACTATAAAAAAATCCGAAACTTCCGACTTATTTTTAGAAGGGAAACCACAATTCAAAGAACGTATACGCAGCGCACTGGAAAACCGCATCAGAAGTCAATGGCAATGAGTCATCACAGACCTCCAATTAGCGTAATTCCACGTAAAAGGTAATGCGACGACTTACCATAATTGTCGTCGATCTCCTTTAAAGCCAGCCGGTATCAGCGAGTGACCAATTTCGACGATGGGCTGCTTGAAGATGTCGTTCACTTTGAAACGAAACTCCATCGCGGAAAACTCTTCTTCTTTTCCTTCCTTTTGCCTTTTTAAATAATGTACAGCCACCAGTAAAGAATGCGAACCAATGAAGCGTAATTAATGAATCATTCGCTATTAAATAATTCTTCGCGTTTTTTCCCGTTCAGGATGTGTAGATTAATGTAAAAATACTTGTAAAAATTGCAAGAAAATTCAGCACAAAACAATATTCATGTGTGATGATTGATTAAAAACAACAAATAACACTTCGATGTGACAGATTTCTCCCAGATTGCTCGATTTTTTCTCGGCGTTTTTAATTGATAAATTAATGATCCGGTGTCTAGAGGCTGCACAGGTGTGTTGATGTTTGGGAGCGCCGCCCCCAGTTGCGGAATGCACTTATGGAATGTTCGGGTTTTTTAAATAAAGAAAATGGAGAGAGAGGATAGAGATGCTTCCTTCTCGGCACTTGCACACACACTAACTGTAGTTTTGTTTTATAATAAAGGAAGGCTTGTTGGATTTAATTGAAAGGTAGTGGAGTATAGTAGAGTTAGAGAGTAGTGGGTTTACCAGTGGCGTACTCACAATTTACAGGAAATGATTTTTTTTGCGTCTTTTCCACTACGTGAAGTTACCATCTGACTTAAAGATGTGAAAACTTTTAAAACTGTTTATCTCTTATAATAATTCGATTATAGGGATTTTCTAAAGAGCTATTTTGAAGTGTCTGAAATGTTTTTCTGAGAAAAAAGTAATAATTTGGCATATTTCTTCACTGAAAATGAAATAAAATATAATTTAAACTGAGAATTGAGCAAATATTGCAAGAGATAATTCCAAATCAAAGTGGAATTTCATTAAAACTTCTTAGCTATTAATATTTCTAGTATAATAATAGTTAAAAGTTCCAAATGTTACGTAAATATTTGTCTTATTAGAGCAAGTCACCATTTTTAAATTTTCGAAATTCGTTTTTAAAAATTGTTTTGCTGGAAAAAATAAATAAATAAATAAAGGGTCGATAGCTCTATGTACTTTGTTGCAATAAATACTATTTTATTATTATTAAATAAATAAACATTGCATTGTAACAAAAATAAAGCAATTTCTTTATATTTCTCAGTTTCTTAACTTTAAAATAAGCAATAAATTGAATGAAAAGGTATGAACAATTTTTTTTAATAAAACTAAAATTAATTTTATTATATTTTAAGAGATATTTTTTTACATTTTGCAATGTTTAAACTATTTTTTTAAATATACAAAGTCCCAATGGTACGCCAATGAATTTCTTCTATTGATTCTTCTATTGGTTGGGGCACGCCAAGCCTGCGCTTTGCAAACACTTTAAGTATTTAACATTGCAATTGCTTGTAAATATTAAATGCCCAATAAATAATTTACAGTTTTGCAATAGAGAAACAAAGAAAAATGAAAAAAACTATTTATTAAAATTGTTCCTCTTTTTATCTCCAACTTTCGAAAATATTTCCGCAACATTAAAAAAATACATGTCAAACGGATCTTCTACAATAACAATCAGATTTAAAAGAAGGAAATACAACCAGTAGCATAAAAAACAAAGGTTTAATTAAATTTTCAAATAGTATTAAAATTAAAGAGACCCAACACGTAGGGCAGCAGATGGCAGCACAATGCAAGGACCTTCTTCAAGGACTCCACAAGTTTAGTTTGGCTTGTTGTGCATAACCAAACTTTTACTTTGAAAACACGTGTTCTACGTTTTCGATTCTCGCTCACCGTTTCCTATTTCAAAAAGAATTTAAATAAATAATTATGGCGGAAGTTGGTAAGAATAACCCAAATTGCTTCATGCAACAATTAAAACTAACGAACTTAATCAATTAGCAGTAGCGGAACCGTTCAAAGAGAAGAAGAAAAAGAAGTCTAAGGATAAAGCAGTAGCAGAGATTCAAAAATCCAATGATTTCCAACTGGAATCCTCAACTAAAATGCCTTCATTGGATAGTTCCAAATGGCCCTTATTACTTAAGGTAATTCATTGAACTTATTACTTAATTGTTGGGAAATTATTGAGAAAAAAAATTAATGTGTTTTTATTCCTAATTAGCATTTTGATCGCCTTAATGTTAGAAGCAGTCATTACACTCCTTTGCCATTTGGTTCATCGCCTTTGCGTCGCGAATTAAGTGAATATATAAAGTCAGGCTGCATAAATTTGGACAAATCGAGTAATCCAAGCAGCCATGAAGTTGTGGCTTGGATCAAACGCATTTTAAAGGTGGAAAAGACTGGTCATTCGGGCACTTTAGATCCTAAAACTACAGGTACAGCAATTATGCCTTCCTTTTTATCAGCAATTTGTTCTTTCTTTGCTTAAACTCATTGCTGATATTTATACTTAGGTACAATTAAAAAAAAAAGTCTTAAAACTTTAAATTTTGAAATATTAATGTTAAAAAAACTTTAATATTTTAATTAGCGTTTAAAATGTATAAAAATGTTTCACAGGTTCTTTAATTGTATGCATCGATAGAGCTACTCGCTTAGTAAAATCTCAGCAATCTGCCGGTAAAGAGTACGTGACGGTTTTCAAACTACATTCCACTGTTGAAGGTGGTGCTGCAAAAGTGCTCAGAGGCTTGGAAAAACTCCGAGGAGCACTTTTCCAAAGACCGCCTTTGATATCGGCAGTTAAACGTCAACTAAGGGTGCGCACAGTCTACGATAGCAAACTATACGACTACGATGAAAATAGAAACCTTGGTAACTTAAAAAATCGCAATTTAGAAACGACCGTTGCTAAAAAAGTAAAATCCACAGGTGTTTTTTGGGTGAGCTGCGAAGCCGGCTCCTACATTCGTACAATGTGCGTCCACTTGGGACTCACCTTGGGCGTCGGAGGCCAAATGTTGGAACTGCGAAGAGTCCGTTCGGGTATTCAGTCCGAACATGACGACATGGCCACCATGCACGATATTCTGGATGCTCAATGGTTGTACGAAAACCACAAAGATGAAAGTTACCTGCGTCGCGTCATCAAACCACTAGAGATTCTTCTCATACGCCACAAAAGGGTCATAGTGAAAGACAGTTCAGTTAATGCCATCTGCTACGGGGCGAAAATTCTGCTGCCTGGTGTTCTCAGATACGAGGACGGCATCGAACTGAATGAAGAAATCGTCATAGTTACCACCAAAGGTGAAGCCGTCGCTTTGGCCATCGCTTTGATGACCACATCGACTATGGCCTGTTGCGATCATGGAGTCATAGCTAAGTTGAAGCGCGTCATTATGGAACGCGACACGTATCCGCGCAAATGGGGTCTCGGGCCGCGCTCTTCCCAGAAGAAGGTCCTCATTGCTAAAGGACAGTTGGACAAACATGGAAAGCCAAATGAGAACACACCGAAGGAGTGGCTGAACAGCTATGTTGACTATAGCATAGTCAAAGTGGAACCTCCGGCGGAAGCCGAGTTGGAGAAGAAACGGAAAGTTAGTGTAAGCAGCTCGGTGGCTGATGTGTCCATGGAGGAACCGGTGGAGAAACAAAAGAAGAAGAAAGCAAAGAAGTCGACGGAAGATTCGCAGGAGGAAACGGTGACTGTCGAAGAAGCTGAAGAAGGTGAAGAGCCCAAGAAGGAAAAGAAGAAAAAGAAGAAGAAATCAAAGGAGAAGGAGGAGGAAGATTGATTGGTTTTAGTAATCCAGTTTTGCAATTATAAAAAGAATTTGAGTTTTTTTTTTTCGTTTGAATTTACTTACTTTATAAGTAAAATAATGTTCTTAGTTTCATTTAGTTGTTCTTCCTCTATGATTTTTTTATTAATAAATGACAAATGTTGCATGAAATGTGTTTTTCTAATTAATTTTTAGGAAACTAGCAGAAAAACAAAGAAAAAATTAAGAAAAATATTTTGCATTTTGTTAAAAACAAAAGAAAATGACGAAGATGAAGGATAACATTAGATAAATAACATAAAAGTCAAGTGAAAAAAATCATTCGTGTCGTTTTCTCAAATAACATCTAACATTTTTCTTTCCCTTCAAAATTACCCATTGCATCCAACATCACCATGAGCTCCATGGAAAAAGCAGCAGCCATCTCACAGATAAAAAGCACCGAGAAAATCTTTATGGTCGAAGTGATGATTCAAAAATTGAATCTAGACATGATTGAAATAACGGACTTTGAATGGGCACGCGCTGAAACTTGCATGTCATACAAATTCCTCGATCACGGCCCCTTTAAAATTTGCGAGGAAGATTTCAAAGGCAGCCAAATCTCCAACGGATGCGTAGGCTGCGGTCCCGTTCGAAACGGCACTTCCACAATGTTTCCCCTCTTTCCAGAACAAATAGAAGAATTGAGAAAAAGTGGTTTCAATATCGATGTGGAAATCATCAAAAATTTACGACCGATACCGAAGACAATTGCCAAGACTGTAGTGTCAATGGCGCCCATCTTCGGGGCGCTTTTCGATACGATGCTGAAACAGTGTAACGAGACGGCTGCTAAAAGCATGAAGCAACGGTACAAATTAGCCGATGAGAATAGAGATCCCGTTGGCTATGTCGATTTATTCATCAGATTGTCCTGCTTGGGCAAAATGATTGTCACCAAATTCCAAATGGATATGTCGCACGAATGCATCGAGTTTCATTCCAATTCGGATACTGTTTACAAGTACCGGAAGAAGGTATTTCCAGATCCCTACATATGCAAACCTTGTGGACAGTCCAAGAAAAATTTCCCGGCGTACGAAAAGGTTCCCACTGTTCCACACGATTTTCCACGTGCGGAAATAACGGACGATATGAAAAACCGACTGCTTGAAAGACGCAAAAAGGAAATCGAAAATGCTGCCCCCGTATCTTCATGAGTCATTTATTAAAGCAAAACGATAAGTAGTTTGGAAAATTCAAAGGAATGATATTTCAAGAAATTCAAACGTTTAAAATATTTGTACTTGATTCGCATTAAAAAGTAAAACAGAAATCTTACCATTTATATCCATGAGTGAACGCATTTGCACTTCCAAAAAATGGGATCTTCAATGTTATTGCAATTTTCTACGTCTTATATTTATCTACTTTTCACAAAATAAACTCCAAGAAGTAACAATAATTTTAAAACAAATGAATAACTTTCAAATTCGGAGCTGCGCGGACATCTTGCGTACTGCGTTGTTGATCGGAGACTGACACTTAAGTCAAGCAAAACAGATGTCGCTAGTGTTCTAGGGGGGCGGGGTGTCGGGTGTCAGGTGTCATATAACTTCTCCAATGTCATCAGTGTCATTTGAGTTTTCAGTGCAAGGAATTGTGGGTACATGGAGGAAAACCCGGCATGTTTCAGTGTTCTGTTCATAAATTAACAGTTTTTTTTTAGTGTAGCCCTAATATTGTTGTAGTTAATTAAACGATAAGTATTACCGAAACGAGACGTTGAGTGGAGTGCAGCCGAAATGGCCCAAATAACCGGTCGTGAACTTTTGTCGGCCGCTTTCAGCGAGAAAGAGTGGCGTAGAGTTCCCTCCGAAACGGTCAGGAAGCTTGAAACGTACATCGGAGGCAAATTCGACGAACTGATCACTGCGAACGCTCTTCTCGAGACGAAAAACTATAATGCAGGTTCATTCGGTCCTTATTTCATTAATTTGACGTGTTATTAATGATTTGCGTTTTACAGCTAGCTCAATATCACAACTGCAGGCAAGGCAAGATGAACTGAGCAAGGAGTTCAGTTCATTGCTGAAGAAACATGACCACGCAAACGTGACCATTGCAGAACTGGAGGGTCAGCTTACTGCTGCTGTGGGAGATGTCAGTAGGCTACAAACCACTTGCAATAAGCTAGAGGTGGAGTTGGGTGAAACTCGAAATGCCAAGAATACTCTCATGGATGAAAAGATGGAGCTAACTCATACAGTGGAGAGAAGAACAGCTGAATTGGAGAGAATGCAGAATGAGTTGAATTCAATGAGTCAACAACTTAATGAAGCTGTTTCTGCTAAATGTGAAGCTCTATCCAGGATAAATGAGGTGGAATCTTTGAAGATTAATGTTGAGTTCCGTGAGAAACATATGGAACAAGAAAGGGCTATGCTGAAGAACCAAATAAAAGGCCTTACTGATGAGTTGGATGCCAGAACCAACGAACTCTTAATGATGAGAAGAGACAACAGTTCCAAGTATGTTCAGCTAGAAATTAAGTATTCCAACAAAGTGAAGGAGTTGGCCAATGCTCATCAAATGAACAAGCAGCTGGAGGAAATCAACGCGACATCCGTTAAGAAGACTGAAGAATTAATTGAGAAATTAGCTAGCGAAAAGGAGAACTATATTAAGACTCTGGAGGCATATCAGCATGAGGTGGAAGCTCAAAAGAAGGTTGCTGAGCTTTACAAGAAAGTCAGTGAGGAACAGACCAAACACAGTGAAGAACTGGCGGCTGCTGCTAACGAACTAAGGGAAAAATTGGACAATGCTCTGGAGAAGTACGGCGATTTGGAGACGAAGTACAAGGAACAGTCACTCAGTCACGAGGAAATTTTGAATAAAAAAGCAGAGTGCATCGATATGCTTAGAAAGGAATTGGATACCGCAAATGCTCTGATTGCAAACCGGCCGCACGACCATTCGGACAGTGATTCGCTGCCGAAGTTGAAGACCGGTATGAGCTTCACGGAAGTTTACAACGAGTTCGTTAAAGCCTCAGAGGGTTTGGCTTTGGAGAAAGTCGAAAATCAACGACTGAACTCGTACATTCAGATCATAATGCGCGAACTGGAGGAGAAGGGCCCGCTCATTGCCAAAAAACAAGAGCACTATGAGAAAATGCTGGAGACTTTGGAGGAAATGACCAAGCAGTTGGAGTATTTATCTGGCGAAAATCAACAGTTGCGCGAATCCAACTCTGATTTAAAACGCGTCGAAGGTATTTTCTCTTAATTTGTAAATTTAAATATAATATAAAAATATTTTTACAGGGAGCCTTTCAAGGGAAAACAAACGGTTAAAATCGGAAATTACGGATCTCAGCAAGCAGGTGTGTCATCTTCTGAGAGAGGTGGAATTGATCAGAAGCGGCAACCTTTCGATGGCCAATTCCAGTGATCAGGATTTAAGCGATAGCACATGTTCGGCGGATATAATTTCAAAACGTTTAGTGACATTCAGTGATATTGCCGAATTGCAAAGCGCCAATGCGCGTCTTTTGGCTTTGGTGCGTGAATTGAGCTCCAAGCAAGAAGAAGCGGAGGCCATGGGACCGGAAATGATCGTTGCCCTGAAACAAAAGCTCGAAGCCACCAGGGAGCAACACGCTTTGCTTCTCGAAGAACAAGAGAAGCAAAACAGTATGGTAAAAATGCTGATCGAGCAACGCGACACCTATAAAAATCTTTACCAACAGTTCGCCAAAGGTAAACTTTTTTCGTTTTTATGTTGTCTTTTTAATTATTTTGTAAAATCTTAGGCAATATGGACATAACAATGGAAGAGGAAATAACTGATAAACGCGACGAAGTTAAATCCAGCAGCTCCAATGAAGAAGACTTTAAACAGCTTCAACAAACACTTGAGAAAACGAAGAAAGAACTGGTGGTTGTAAAAGAAGAATTCGAAACTTATAAAGTCGAGAAAGCTGCCAATGAGAAGATAATCCTGGAACAGTCGGAAAAAATGCGTGCTGAACTACAGGAAATGATGCGACAGAACACCAAATTGAGCGCTAAATGCGAAACTGATGTTGAAATGATCAAGGTACAGAAAAATAATTCGGAAATCTCCAAGAAACAACTGGAATGTTTGGAAGAACGACTGAAAATTTACAGCGAAACCATTGTAAAACACGAAGCAGCTCAAACTTACCTGAAAGAGCAACTGTTTGAAGCGCAAACAAAGTACAATAAAATCGAATGTCAATATGCGGGACTGCAGAAAGAGTTTATGCTCCTGCAGGAATCCGAATCGCGTCTCAAAGGTGAGAGGGATTATTTATCGAAGGAGCAGCAGTTGCATTCGACACTGATGGCCAATGTTGAACTTATTAAAGCCACTTTGGAACGAAATGACGCCGAAAGTAAAATCAGATTAGAAGATATCGTTAAGGAAAGTCAACGCGAGTGTGCGGCCCTAAGGAGACGCTTGCAAGAAGAGCAGGATAATTTCCGTAATGTCAGCGACAATTTAACCAAACAAGCCGAATCTGCACAGAGTAGACTTAAGGAAGAACAAAGAATAGCGGAAACGTTACGCGATGAATTGAATAGTGCTCGTGATGCACTGACGAAGAAATCGCAGCAGTTGGAGGAGTTGTGCAAGAAGCTGAAGAATCCTATACTAAACGAACTGGAGATATCTGTGGAGAGACGTCGCATTATAGAATTGGAACAGATGCTTGTGGATGCGCAGGCTGAAGTTGAAAGTCTGAAACAAAAGTTGAAGATTAACAAAGAATCTGCTGATCAGCACAGGAACATCGCTGAAGCTGCCGAAGGGCAATTGATTGATGTAAACCGACAGTTTAACAGTGTGAAGGAACAGCTGGAACGGCAAATTAACGAAAAGAATGCTAAAATCGAAGAGTTAGAGGAGAAATGTGCGGAATTGCAAGGAGAATTGTCTTTGTATTCAGAAGGACAGGCTAATTTGCAAACGAATTTGCACGGTCGATTAGGCAAGTTTGAAATTCAAAACAGAGTCGTTTCGGATGAACTTGCGGAAACCAAACAGTTGCTTAGTGCGGCACAGGAAGAAATTCGCACTTTGCAGGAGAACATCAATATAGCGGAGTCTAAGTACATTGAACAGATGAAGTCGCGCTCCGAAGATTTACAAAATATGAAGGGCATCAAAGAGGAAAGAACTAAATTGTTGGATGAAATCAACGAAGTGAAAAGGCAGAGGGATTGTGCGCAACAAATTCTAGACGAATCGAAATCCAGTTGGTTTAATCAGGAAGATCTGTATAAGAAAACAAAAGCAGATATGGAAGCGCAAATCGAAGAACTTAACAGACATAACACTACCCTTCATGAGCATTTGCAGAATTTGAATGAGCAGATGACTGTTTTGCACGCACAGCTAAGTGATCCGAACAAATCACTGGGCGAGAGCAGTTTCAACAAGTCGTTCATCGAAGAAGATGTGAAGAACGGTGATCAATTGGTGAAAATTATTAAGTTCTTGCGCCACGAAAAGGATTTGGCTGTTAATAAATGCCAAATTATGGAAGCCGAGCACAGTCGGATTCTGGCAGAACAAGAAAATCTACGTAGGCAGTACGAGGAGGCCAAGAAGGGATTAGAAGAGGAGCGCCAAAATTCGGAGGCTGCCGTTTTGACTGCGGCGTGCCAAAGCGAAGTGTTGCGTAAAGTTGAAACAATGAATGCTCTGACGGACAGCAATAGGGCTTTAAGGGCGGAAAGGGATAGTTTGATGAACGAATTAGGCGAATTGAAGTTGCGCACTTGTAATTTAGAGGAGCAAATCAGTCCGCTGCAGGAGAAAAATAAGGAATTGCAAAAGAAAGCGGAAGCCATTCAAACAGAAAACATTACGCTGAGGAGCGAGGCGACCAGATGGCGTCAAAGGGCTAATATGTTAATCGAAAAATCCAACAGGACCAGTCCGGAAGACTGGAAAAAGCTGCAAAACGAAAGAGAAACTCTTGCTAAACAGTTGACAATTGATAGGGCGAATTTGGTTAAACTTGGAGAGGAGGTGAACAGTTTAAAAGCAGAGAAATTGAAGAATGAAGAACAGATCAAATTGTTGAACGCTAAAGTTAATCAACAGCAGGAAGAAGCCTTAAAATTGAATAATGAATTGCAGGAATTGCGCACGGAAATTGCAACGCTAACGCAGGATTTGGATAAGTCTAAGAATTCGGTTATTCGATTGACGGAAGACAATCGGTTGTTAACAGAAGACGTGGCTTCCAAAGATGTAATTATAACGGACGTCAAGACGAATTTGGCGCAAATTCGCAAGATCGCTAAAAAGTACAAGATTCAAGCTGAAGAGCAGCTAAAGGAAATTGAAAGTTTGAAGCAGCAACTGCAAAGTAATAGTCAGGAAGGACAACTAACTGACGAGAGGCGCGAGGAGATTTTACAAGAGGGACGCAATCAGCTCGAAGAAAGAATGTCGCAGATGCAACAGTCGCACAACGATTTGGTCAATCAGTTGAAACAGCAGGCCAGCACCAGTGCTGAAGAAAATGAGAAATGCAGGAGAGAACTCGATTCGCTCAAGGAAAAAGACGAACGGTTCAACAGGTTATTCAGAAGTGCCAAAGACCGCATTGTCAGTCTTACCGAAGAGAATGCCAGTTTAAAGTCGCAGCTGGCAAACAATTCTACCGGCGAAAGCAGTCAGGGGACATCTACTGCTGCTTCTGATAATTCGGCATTAGATCGTTGCCTCAAAGAAAAAGAGGAGTTGATTAGTGAGGCGCAAGCGGAACGCGAAAGACTGCAGAAGGAAATCGAAGCGCTAACGCAGAAAGTAAACCAATTGCAGCGTCAATTAGGGCACCAACATGGTGCCAAACCGAGCACCAGTGCCGGCGAAAAGGAAAAGTCGTCGACGGAGCCGCCCACGGCTAATATTAAGCCGATGGCCGGTCACGCAACGAATCAGACGCAGTCGGTGCCGATTCAGCCGTGGCGCAGTGGCGGCGAACCGCCTCTTGCCAGCATTAGGCCTATGTCGATGCAAGTGCCGACCGTGGCCGTATTGCCCACCAGTCAAAGTGCCAGTACTGTTATGGTGCCGCCGCAACAGCAGGTGCACACCACTGGAAACAGTAGTATCGAAGCTCTCAGCAGTAGTCCTACGTCTTCACACACGGATTACGTACCTGCTACCAGTTCTGCCAATGTTTTGGGACCCAGACAAGCCGCGGTGCCACCTACGCAGTCCAATCAGGATACCGAGGATGATGAAAACGGGCAGCAACAAGGTATGCAGCAGCAGCAAGTAGTCGCCATGGTTTTACCGCGCGTCGAGACACCGTCGCCTGCTCAAGAACAGGGTACCAGTAGTAGTGGTTCGTCGAACACTGTGACGACCACGCAGGCTGGACATAAGAGACCTCGCGAGGCGGATACCGATAGTCAAGAAGATGTCGTGAAGAATAGTCAGCAACAATCGAAGAGGACTAGAGTTGTGGTGAGTTGTTTTTTTTTTCATGTTTATGTTGTTGGGTTAATTTTTAACTAATAATATTTTTTTGCAGCAGGGTGTTAGCAGTGGAACCGAAGGAAGTGTCAGCGAAAGCGGTTTGGAAGTGGAATATCAGGTGCCTACCAGCAGTCAAAGAGACCACGAAGAAGACGCCGTTATCGTCGTGGAAAGCGACGAAGAGGGACCCGATGAAGGAGACGGTGAAGACTACAGCATGCCCTATGAAGACCAAGACCAAGATGAAGAAGGTAGTCAATATCTTTCTTAGATAAAATTGAATTGTAACTTATTCGAAATTAATTAAAGGCGGTAACGAAGTGGAAGTGATAGACGATTCAAGTGAAGTTCCTAATCAAAGTGAGAGAAACGAAAGCGACATTCGACAAGACCGGGACGAGGAGGAGGATAACGAAGCTCCTGAGGAAGGCGTCGAAGAGGAAACGCTGCCAGAGGCCACCAGCAGCGGTACCAATGTGTCTACATCGGTAGCCTCGACGATTCCGTCTTATTCTCGCACGCGACAAGTGCCGCCTCTCTCTAGACAACTCCAAGGGCACTTGCTGTTGCCGCATGGCGTCGAAGAAGTGGGCGATGATGGTTAGTAAGAAATGAAAATGTTAAACGAACTCAGTAATAATGTAATACAAAAGGTATTGTCCCGTCTACACCAACTTTAGCGCCGCTTCGAAGATGCGACGGATTTGGCGAAGCAGTAAGTTCGCCGCACGTACCCAGCGGTCGCTTTACGTTTATGGAATCGAATACTACGGGTCAAGGCTCGAACGATGTGCTGCCTGAACAGACTTTAGAGTCTTCTAATGCTGACGATAATAGTAAGCGCTAGTTGCGTTACGTTTTTGTTTCTATGGTAAATTAATTTTTTTTTAAAGGTACGGGTCGCAGTGTGCCTAATACACCGCTGCAAACGTCGCCACACGAATCGGGGAGAAGCCCAGCAGAAGATCAGTCCAGTCAACAAGGGGAAGTGGACGTACCGGCTGTTGTCGTAAGTGGAGTGGAAGATGAGGCAGAAGCTGCTGAAGATGACTGCATGGGACCGCCAGCCGTTGCTGGTACATCGGAAACCAGACATTCACAGCCGTCCGAAGAAATGCAGGAAGGAGACGATGAGGTACCGTACTTACTACTTTCTTGTTATCTTCCTGTTCATGCAAGTTGTTATTAATTTCCACAGGTGAGCTCAGAGGGTGAGAAAACGGCCAGTACTGAAGAGGGTGAGGAGGAGGGTCGTGAAGCTGAAGCGTCGCCCAGTACCAATACCAGGTCGCGCAATGTGCGTGTGTCCACCAATGTTGCCCGAAGAAACCAAAGGAACACACAGTTCAGAGGTGTCTCTCGGTCGGGCCCCACGCCGATTGTATGGGGACAACAGCAAGTGGGTGGGCAACAAATGCGTCAAAACCAAAGTAGGAATTTTTTGCAATGAAAATAGCGGTTGATTAATTTAAACGAATTGTTTCCAGATTTTCCTGATAATGCTGGAAGAGGACGCGGCAATGGTAGTCCCAATTATGCGACTAGATCCGCACGAAGAAGTAGAGGACGCATGTCGCGAGGACCGTTCAATACAAGGTTTTAAATATCATTCCGTAGCGTGTAGCGTTCACGACAAAATCATTTTTGCTTTTAAGAAACCTCTTTGTTTTTCGTCTTTTTTGTATTCATTATCTTTTATAGACTAAGTTACTATTTGTAATAAGTGTAGTTATTAAATACTACTGAATTATTTTGTATTAAACAGTTTCTAAATATATTACTATTAAGTATTTTATTTTTTATTTTCATTTCCATTCCACAGTTTGTTTTGCAGGGCTAAAGTAGATGAAAGTGATAAAATCGCTTGTCGTGGTTTATATGAAAGGTCTGCGATAATATTTTACTATTTGGTTACTGATTTAATCAGCAAAAAAAAAAACTAATAAAAAATTATTTTGCTTATTATAATTTATTCAATATCGTTTTTAAAGTTTTCCTTGCCATTTTTCAAAAATATCATTCAAACAATTTAGTTCCTGTTCTGGGAAATCCAGTCCATGAACGCCCACACCCTGGTGAAGACATCGGGCTTTCCTCTGGCGCAAGGATATCCCCAGGAAACAATACCGATCTGTTCGCCGTTGGAGTTGACCAATGGGCCACCGCTGTCTCCGTGGCAAGCGCCTTGTCCCACTTGGGTGTAAGTGCACACCTGGGTTCCGTCGACAGGAAGTCCAGTGCCACTTTGGTGTTCCCTATGGCAATCTTCAGAGGTGATGGTGTTCAAATTGATGTACTGCAAGTCATTGGGGATAGATCCGGGGTAGCTGGTACGGCCCCATCCGGAAAGGGTGACAGTTTCGCCGGCTCCAATGTTACTTGAGGGTAGCTTGACGGGTTGTACTTTCTCGTTGAATTGGATGGGAGTTGCCAATTTAAGGATGGAAATGTCGTTCTTGATGAGACGGCTGTTGTAGCCGCTGTGGCCGATGATGGAATCTACCTTATGGCTTTCTCCCCGTTCGTTCAACTTGTTGACGCCGACGACGACGGTGAGGGCGGAAGCGCTAACACCATCGATGCAGTGAGCGGCGCACAAGATTGTGGTCGCATCAAGGATGGAACCACCGCAGCTGTGGGAGCCGTAGTATCTCATTGAGATTTGGTAGGGGAATTGACCCGAGGTGGCAGTTTGGCCGCCAACGATGCGCCAGCTACTCAAAGGATCAATTGTGGCAGCTGAAATTAAGATTGTTGTAATTTTGGTATTGTTTTTTTTTTCAATGGCTTTGAATAATTACCGAAGCTGCAGGCGATGGCGCAGAGGAATACAATTGCTACCTTCATGTTGCTTCGAGGGTGGTGAAGTCGTATGATTTTCGGTGGTGGCCCTAGGCCTATTTATATGGAATTCTTATCGAATTTTCGATATGCATTTATCTAAAATTTTTAAGTGTCCCATTGTTTTTAATTAGATAGGATTGCTGACAATCCTGTTTTTTTTTCAAACGGATATGTGTACTTACAATTTCATTGATTTTGTGATTAATAGTTGTGAAATCGCTGTTGCAAGTGGAGCATTTTTTTAAACGAACATTTTCGAAATTATTCTAAAAACCCTTAAAACATAAAGCTTAAGCTAACATTTAAAAAAAAATAGTGTTTAAAGTTTGCAGGGTGGTTCATAAGAGCGGGAAAGCATTGATTGATATATGGAGAATCTTTTGTTTTTTCTTTTCCATTCCTAATTGGAAGCAATTGCTTCATTCTTGGAAAATATTTTCGACTTTATCTTACTTCCACTAATACCGGAAGTAGTTAGGTACTCACTTCGTTTTCTTAAATGGAACATCCCAATTTTTGTATCATATTTTGATTCTTTAGTGAAAATTAAAATAATGAAGTTTTTTTCTATCGCGTTTCATTTTGGAAATATTGTCCACAGTTATTTTTGGAAAAAATTGGATCTTCATTTTTTCAAACAGAATCACCCCATTTTTATTTAATATCATTATTAAGTGTAAATAGAGTTATAAGAAAAGTTCAATTTAATAACATTAAGTTATTTCAAAAGAACTAAATCACAATTGGTTAGCATTGCTGTATGTGACGTCGTTTTGAAAAAAAAAAGTATTCATCGTTGAATAACCAAATAGCTCTTTTTTTATAGGTCTTCTTACGCCCAATCTGAATGAAAAATATATATTGGGCGCCTACTTACTTTCATTTCACAAAATGAAGTTAATTTGATTTTAAAATGGTAATATTTCAGAATTTTTCTGAAACACCCTAAACCTAAGCAATTTGCATAATAAATAATTAATTAAATGCCCAAACGCATATCTCATATGTAATTATGGAAAAAATTTTTAAAATTATTTGATAATGAGAGAGATATGATTTTTTTGAGACCCTATTTTTGACAAAGATAACCGGAAATGGCCTATAATTAAAAAAATAAAGTGCGATAGAAAAAAGAACAATTTTTGTGACAAAATGATATTAAAATGGGGATGTTCCATTTAATAAAATGAAATCGGTAACGGTATCAGCGGATGTAATAAAGTTGAGAATATTTTCCATGAATCATTTGTTTTAATTAGGAATGGAAAAGAAAAAAAAACATTTTAATGTTTCTTACATAATAATAAATGTATTGACTGATTCATTTAAAAATAGCCATAATCTGATGCAATCCTTATCTATAAGAATATAAGTACGATTTTTGATGTGCACTTTATTTTTTTATTTAATGCAAAACACAATTTTGAATAAATAAAAACCTAAATTTCACTTGTAAGATAAGATAATTTTAATTGCTTTCTGAATGAAAAAACGTAATCACATTAGACGCTTGTATTTTTCAAATGTAAATTTGAACTAATTGTTTTTAAATAAATAAAATGTTGATTCATTTCCTGTTTCCTGAACAAATTCTTTAATTGCACAAATATCTAATTAATGTAAAGCTTCCATTACATGAATATGCTTACTTTTTAATTAGAAAAACTTTGTAATTACGTATTCATAGGGAAATAACTGCAAGGGTACTGGAAGTAATTTTAAAATTGGCCGGCGCCTTCACCGCCGACCATTACATTTAACAAGGAAAAGAGAATTGAATTGCAACAAATTATACAAAAATATTTAAATTCCTTGAAATTTTTGCGAGAAACCAATTTATTTAAGGTAATAAAGACTACGAAATTTGTTTTGCCAACAAATAAAAATCAATCAATGACAAAACATTTGGATTATCAACAAGGTAAATTTAAAATTAAAGCAAATACAGGAAATTAATGGCAATTGCAAAACAATTGATGCTAATCTTCCGTCTGTAAACAAAATGCATATTTTGTAAAGTCTAATAAAACAACTAATTAAATAAACAATTTAGCAATAACAGAAACAGATAATTCTTTCTGCTACTATATAAACCTAGTTCAGTATCCATTTTAGACAAAAGCAACAACAAAATGAAAGTTTTAATACTTCTTTGCACTTTAATCACTGCAATAACCAGTAAGCATCCATTTATTAACTTTTTATAATTACTAATTAAAAGAATAATTAATTATCTAACAAAATTTAAAAAATGAAAAAAAAATTTAAGGTGAAAACTCCACCCGCATAGTGGGCGGTTTTCAAGCGACGCAAGGACAATTTAAGCATCAGGCGTCCTTGCAGAGGGCCGGCGATTATTTTCATTTCTGCGGCGGCAGCGTAATCAGCCGAAGGAGCATCCTAACAGCCGCCCACTGCAAAGTTCCCTCGATTGCCCTTCAACAAATGAGAGTTTTGGTCGGCAGCAACGATGTGCGCGATCCGAGAGCTCAGCGTCTCCGAGTGGAATCCTTCCTTGTGCACCGACAGTATAATCCTTCCTATACCTTGAACGACATTGCAGTGGTAGTTGTTCAAGGGCAAATTGAATTTAACGAATTGGTAATGCCGATCAATTTGGTGAACAGAGTGGTGCATCCTGGCGAACGTTTAATTGCCAGTGGATGGGGTTATACGAAGTACCCGTATCCACCTGAAGGACCTCCCAGACACCTGAAATGGCTGAGAACCAATTTGATCAGCCGGCGACAATGTCAGCCTTATTCGCAGTCTTTGCTGGGTAAATTATGCGTGTTGGAATCGGTGGGCAACGGCGTTTGTTCTGGCGATTCGGGAGGTCCTTTGATCGACAATCAAAATCAGTTGGTCGGCGTTGCTTCTTCCGCTTTTTTGTGTGCCACTGGTAGACCCGATTTCTTCACCGACGTTTTTTATCAGAGAAATTGGATTTTGCAAAATTCGCCTTAAGTTTTTCTTTCAAATATCAAGTTTTAAACTTTTTATATTTTGGTTTCGATGGTTTTTTACTAGATTCGGTTTTATTAAAATTTTTAATTAAATGAATTTAAATTACATTTAAGTTATGGTCTAAATATTTTAACCTAATTTGTATTTTCAGGTAAACATTTATAATTAACATTAATTATTACTAATATCGAAAAGTTAATTAAATCTGAAAAAAAAATATATATCTAACATTTATTAATGAAATCGATTGTGGAAGTCCCGGTCAGGCTTTGAATTTGATTTTAAACTTGAATAAAAAATACTCGTATAATTTATATTTCAAATTTAATACATCTTTAGATATTGTTACAAATATTAGAATTTATTGTGACTATTATTATTAATTAATTATTTTCCGGTTTTTTATATTCACTACTAAAGTCTTTTTCATCATATTTAAATTTTAAACAAAAGTCATTACAAACCACAAAGAGTTCTGCTCCTGTTTCTAATAATTTATTCTTACAATTTAATGCCAAAATAGACATCAATTTGGCCTAAAAAGTGACTTAAAGTATTCTAAACAATGTTATTTATCAATTGGAGGAATGATTAATTAAATTATTGATACAGAAAATGTGAAGAGAAATGAATTAATTGTGAAGATCCCGGTCAATCTTTGAATTTAGTATAATTTGAGTTTCACTATGAATAAAAAATATATAGTTTCTATTTAAAATTTATTTCAAGACAGAAAGACCGTTGGTTTGTTAGCCAATAATAAATAAAAATTTATTACATCTTTAGTTATTTTTATAAATAATTGTTTTTTTTTTCTTATTACAATTTTTGGTTTTATTCTTATATTAACAACTAATGACCAGAATTTTGCCTAAAAGGCGACTTAAAGTATTCTAAACAATGCATTTATCAATTAGAGGAATGATAAATTTAATAATGGATAAGGAAAATATAAAGAGATATGAATTAATTGTAAAGGTCTCGGTCAATCTTTGAATTTAGTAGAATTTGAGTTTCAACTTGAATAAAAATGATTTTAAGTACTCTAAACAATTCCATTTATCTATTTAAGGAATAGTTAATGAAATTATGGATGAGAAAAATGTGAAGAAAATTAAATGAATAATAAGTGAATAATCAAACAATACCAACGACTCTTTTTAACGTTTAATTGATGTATTAACTTAATATTATGTTTATTTAACAAATAAATGCCCAGATATTTGAAAACAATTATAAAGTAACAAATAAATTACTTTTCATTAACGCAATAAAACAAACAAAATAAAAAATGAATGAATAATTAAAATAAAATTAAAACATCCATTGAAATCTTTGTTTGATGCCTCCACTGCCGGCCATACATCCGACAATTATTACCAAAATAATAATTATAGTGGCCAAAACTGCAACTACAATCGAAAGGACCTTCTCCCTGGGAGAAAACCTACAGTTAGGTGAACAACAATACTGCTCTCTATAAATAGACCTGTGTGGAAAACCCGCAGTTATGAAGTATCAATGATAAAAACAATTGCTGATAAAATATTGTACTTACGACGATAAGCTTTGTACACTTGTTGCCTTGCTTACGTTTGCCGAGTTGTTATTGCAGCTGATTACACTTGCAGGTCGTGTATTGGCTGCTTCCAAGTTAATTTTGCCCAAATCAATGGAGTCTCCATTATCTTGGCTTTCAAGTGAACTTTGCAATTCCGGTACTTCTATTATTACCGCTGGTTTCGGCTTGAAAGTGTTGAAACTTTTCGCCTTGCGCACCGTGCTAGGAAACGTATTTGTCCTTAAGACATCATCGCTGTTTCTTCGTTTCGGTGATGTCCTATCTAGAGACATGTTTGCTTCGTTTTGGTAATTGAATAAAGTTTGGCAATTACGTTATAAACATCAGGTATAAACAATTAGGTTTTTAGGACACTTTTTTCACAACGTTTTATATTAAATTTTCAGTGTTACTGAAAAATCTCTCCTGGACACCTCACACCAGACATTTTGTGATTGAAATGATTGTTTCGTTTTTTATTAGTCTTGGTTTATAAGAATGGAGAAATTATTATTAGAACGAATTGTTTTGTGCTTTTTTAACGAATAGAGGATATACCAATGCACGTACACCTGAGACCAAACTTCATTTCGATAAGATAAGAGAATAATTTCTCTATGTTAATGATAAATTCCTGTAATTTATTATTTTTTCAAGTCATTATTGATAATGAGGGTTCTTTTTGCGAGTTAACATTTTCATATTTTATAAACTTCTGTTTTGTTCCACTTTCTTTGAAGATAATTTATTTATTGCTTTGTTTTATTGAGAAATGAAAAGAAAAACATTTGAATTATGTAACTACAACTTTTCAATTAAGTAGATTTTATGATAAAAGTATGTTTTTAATTCTACAAAAAAATACTTACAAAATTAAATTCACATGATGTCATTATTTAATCAGTTAATTAGTTAAACTTAATTAAACAACTAACTACAACTAAAGAACATTGTTTTATTAACAAAAAAAAAAAGGAAAATTTTCTACAAAAAAAATATAAAAATATAATTTAAAACGGTGTTAAATTAATTAAATTATTGTTAAGTGTAATTAACTTAAATGCAGTTTAATTCGAGGCATTTATCAAGTTTGAAAAGTAGGAACAAACTGTTTACCGCTTTGCCCTTTGATAAATTAAGCTTGATAAATTCTACGAGTAGGTAAAGTTTGGCAAACTTTAAACGGAATGAATTTATGTCATCAGAATGTTCCTTTCCTTCCGTTAAAAATAATAATAAACGTAATAATAAGTAACTACTGGTAACAAATAGTTATGTTAGAAACTTTCGAAAAAAAAAGTTTTCTTTTCTTCTTATGATTTATTATTTTTTATTAGTGGAATTGGTAAACTTTTTCAAAATATTCCCTTTGAATTTGATTTGATTTTTGAACAGCGAATTTATTAATAAATATTTTAAAAGTGGTGAAAAATGCATTATTTTTATTTCATAAATATTATTAAATTATTTTTAGCTCACATTCCGTTAGAAAGCGCTTTAATTTGGAGAATAAACTCTCTTCTCTATAGTACTCAATAATAAAAAAAGAAAAATCAGTAAAATATTAAATATCTAAGGGAATGGTAAAAAAATAGTGACTTTGATAAATTTTGTGAGCTTACGGCGAAAATCCCACTATATAAAATAAATCTTTAGAGCCCAAATAATTAATGCGGAAAAAGAACTATCAAATGCTTTGGCCTTTTAACATTATTTGATTTTCTACTTCAAAACTATTGAAATTTCATAAAAAGCAATCATTAAATGCAGTTTCGTTGAAATTTTCAATAAAAAAAAAAAGAAATAACTTTTACAAGAAATGTTGAAATAAAGAAATGCAAATTATATTTAAGTTGATTTTTGATTTTGCTAATATAAATGTCAAATTAGAAGCATTAGGCGCACAAATTAGTAGTGCGTTCAATAGTTTTCCATGTAATAACTCAACAGCAACATTGGGAAAATTTGGGAAGCCTCTGCAGAGAAGCTTTTCCGGCTACTGCACGCATGCGAATTTCCCAGATTTTATCTTCGAAGAGGCGGCAAGTAGTGTCGAGCATGGAGCCGCATCGAGCGGTTCATTCCTTGAAACGCACTTCCAATATCTCTCTAACTATAAACTAAAATCACCTCTACTCTATCGATCTCTCTCAAAATTTCCGCTTTTCAAATTTTTCAATTCTATATCTCCACTAACTTTGCCTTTTTGTGCATTACAATAAAGAAAAAAAAACACACTATAAATGTTAAAAATAAAATAAAATAATTGTTGTTTGGCTTGGCAAACTGTTGCGGTATTAGTGTGCATGTGTGTGTCGTGTCTAAATATTCTCTTTAAAGTGTTAAAACAGCATTAAGATGGCCCAATTCGTGACGCACATCCAGCCGACCTTGCTGGAAGCTTCGCACCACCACACGCCAGGACATCCTGGCCATCACGGACATCATCATTTCCCCAAAGAGCACCATCAGCACCATCACAAGGACCATCATCAGCAGCAGCAGCAGCAGCAGCAGCAGCAGCAGCAGCAGCATGGGAAGGACGGCGATGGGAAAAAGGACAGTCCCAGTTTGCCGTCGCAGCAGTCCGTGCACGACGAAAAGCACGAGCCGCAACATAATGGGCGGAAAAGGAGTAGCCAGGATAAGGGGCGCTATTACGATTCGCACGGTTTTTCCCATGAATATCAAATGCACTTTATCGATTCCCAAGGGATATACAGAGACTACCACGGCCACGGCGTCGAGCGTCCTAATTACTTGGACGAACAGAATGTTAAAAGCAGTCAGGCGAAGCCCACGCCCCCAAAACATATTGATATTCATCCTGTTTATCCGGAAAACAGAAGCCATGTGAGTCCTGTCTTTCTTCTTCCTTTGCTTTCTTTTCCGTTTCTTTCTTTTCTTTTGCGATTTTTTTTCTATTTAAGGATTTATCTTTTGTGGCAAAAACAAACAAAAAAAGAAGTGAAATGGTAGGATCAAAGGATTCATGAATAAAAATGTTATTTTATGTTAAATTTATGTAAAAAAATAAATAAATATTAATGCTTTTTTTATAAAAGAAGTTAATGATTTTTAATTAATTTTTTTAATATTTTTTAGTAGATTTTCCAGAGAAAAGAATTAAAATTTACCTAAAAAGCTTAAAAATATAATATGATATAAAATAACATAAAAACGTTCTTCAAAAACATCTAATAAATAAGGATTTTAAAATAAATTATAAATTTTAATTACTTTTAAAATGTAACAAAAGAGAGCACAAAAACATTATTTTCTATTTTCATAAAAGGCAAGTTGCCAAAGCAAAAACGCGAGGCACAAATATTATGTAGTTGGGAGAGCAATAAGCAAGAAATTTTAACAAAGAATTTCAGTAAGACTCCAGCAGTCAGTGGCCCGTGATGATATTGAAATTTCATATAATAAGCTTTGAAAATTACAAAAAAAAAAAAAAATCGAAACAATATATTTAAAAATAATAATAAGCCTCTCTTGAAAATCCAAATAAAGAAAAAAATATAAATTTTCTCAACTTCTTATGAAATATGACAATGGGAAGCAGGAAAAACATGACTTTCCAATTTCACAAAGGGCAGGTTGCCAAAGCAAAAACATGAGGCCCAAATGAATAATAGGAAGAGTAAAAGGAAAGGAATCTTCGCAAGGAATCAGCAGTCAGTAGCCCATGACGTGACTAAAATTTCGTATAATGAGCTTTGGAAACTCCATTTTACTTTGGTCCTTCATAAATAAAATTCAGCAGCAGTCAGACTGACTGTCGCCTTCATCCTTCCACAGCTGCATGGCATGCCAAAGACTATAAAACTATAAAGCTCTCTTTACAAGCTTTTATATTACCCTGTAATAAAGTTCAGTTCGGTGGTAAAAATGCACTAAAAACGAATGGTAATCAATAAAAAAATGCCGGCAGTCTTTAACGGAAAAGTTGTTATTTAGTAAGTGAAAATCCGACGGAACATTAGAATGTTTTTTCTATTCGCCTACTTATTCACAGAGGTCCTACAAATGCAATAAAATTTGTTTCTTGAATATTAATTTCGATATTCTTAGGCAAAATTTTGTTTGCTCTTTTGTATAATCGACGAGGAGTATTCAAGTTTAATGGACATTTTTATAACTGTTAATTGATGTGTTTGTTATGTGGGTTTTTTCTATTCATTTTTGCTTGAATAGCATTGAATTATTCCAGCAGAAAGGAAATCCGCTTTATCTTTATGATTTTATATGATGCCGAGTATCGAAACTAACGAAGAAAAAGCAATCAATCCAATTTTGACATATTGCGTCATTCCGATCCTGGTTTTCCGTTTATATAAATTAGGTCACCGAAGATAAATAAACATTCATGGCTGCGATATATCCTGACAGTTACTGCGAATTAATCTTCATTAGAATTTTCTTCTTTGAATTAACGCAAAAAGTAGTACTTCACTTAATATAATTATAAATGTATTTTATTTTTATTTGAAAATTGAAACCTATTAAAAATAGGAAAATGTTTAATAATAAACAGGTATCAACAAATTAAGTTGTTTTTTTTAATGTTTTTAAAAATAACAACAAAAATTATAAGGTTTAAAAATATTTTGATCATTGTTTGAGGAGATTACGCTTCGGGATTAATTGAATTGTTGAATAACGAAGATGCAAGCAGAATTCAGTATGATGTCAATTTATTCTTAAATTAACGTCTCGACTTTGGGATAATCACCAATCCCTTTATCAGAATTTAAATTTTTGCATGTAACAAAGTAAACCCAAGGTAAACCAACAATTAAACATTAAAAAAAAATGAATACAAAAGAAAATAAATTTGAACATTCATAAAAAACAATATGAATTGTTCAAAATTTAAATCTTAAAAACTGCAGCGATAACTTCATAACCAAATGCAAAAAAACTGATTCAATTTAATATTTATGAAATAAAAAACTAATAAATAAATTAATAGATGTTGTCCACGGTCTTACATCTATAAAATATTTACAGCAGAAGTAACAAATTAAGAAACATCTTTGAAAGTTAACAAACAACACAACGCATAAATAATGAATTATTTATTATTGTGGGTTTATTTTAGCTTAGAAGAAGACAGAAATAAAATAACCTCAAGCAAAATTTTAGTAACATTTAACATTGTAAAGGAATGTTTTTAATTGAACAACATATTATAGACTTTCAAATAGTACAAAACATTAACACTTTTTTACCGACGAAGCTACTAATAAATTATCCTTGTAATTGTGCTTAAAAATAGTAATCAGCTTCAGTAAACACTACAATTATTCAATTCATTCACTACTATCAATTAAAGAATGAAAAAAAATCTCAAAAACTTCTACAAAAAGCATTCAAGAACAAAATATATATATATAAAAAAAAAAGTAAAAGAAAAAAGTTTGAAAACTTATTTAAGTTAAAATAGACGGAAGAAAAATAAATCGAATGACACGATGAGAGAATCCCATCGGAATTTCCTTCCTCGATACATCGGTTGCATTAAAAAAAGAGCGCCGGTCATAGGTTAAAGAATGCTGCTGCTGCTGCTTCTGATAAAATGTGTGCAGGTTTTCGCGCAACAACTAATGTAATAGGTAATAATTGTTAATGAAACCAGCAAACAAGATATTATGTATAAAACAAAATGCGCGCATTCTCTTTGCTTGACTCATCCTCTCATCTGTACATAGAGCCTCTGTACACTGTACTCACAATAATTACGTCATCGTCAGTGTTGTAATTTATAAATTACAACAAAGAATAATTCATTACGTAATCATCGGTAGCGGCATAAACAATTGCACTGCAGTACAGTTTAGAAATGGCAATTTTGTTTATTAAAACCCCAGTATTTTAATCTTTTAATAGTGGATATAAAATCCAGAGGATAATTGAAATATACTTTGCCGCCCCCACGCCTGAGCTTTTACTAGCTGCTGCTTCCATGGCTCTTTTCAGTTCATTAGTCGGCAACCAACAAACTCCAAGCGAGCCTTTCCGAATTAATTTTCCGTTTTCGTGAAAATGAAATTCTTTGCGATGCTGCGTTAAGTGTTTTTTATTCTTCTTTCACTTTTGCTAAAGTGGGAAAATTAATGAATGTTAGAATGGTTAAAAGTACAAACGAGGTAAGGATTAACGATTTGTGCTTATTAATAAATAAATAATTAGCTAAGCTTGTAAGGCTGCACGATAGGGTCAGGTACAGAGGCAATAAAATTAAGGACATTGAGGACAATCGGAATATGTAGTACGAACAGGGTGAAAAGAGCAAGGAAGTCGTCCTTGACCTCCTTTCGCTTGCCGTGTCGCTAGCAACTCGAAGTTCGCAATGCAAATTACCCGGAATTTCATTACAGTTTTTACCTTTGGAACTTTTTTCAGAGTCGCACACTTCTTAAACTGCCTTTTATTTATTATTAGTTCAAATGGTTTCTTTTCTATTATAAGATATTAAATATTTATTGAATTATTTCTTAGCGATAAAATTTAATAATGAAATCAATTACTTTATGAATCTACTGGAGCTTATGTTTTTGTAGTTTTTCGTGTTCTTTCGTGAAATTTAATATTTCTATGTTAAGGAAGTCGAAATTAGCATATTTATTAGAGTATAACGTAAATATTTTTGCGAATTTCATGTAATCCAGCCTTGATTTGCTACTGTAATAACAGAATCTTATAGTTGGATTCAGGTAAACAATATCTTCACAGCATTTATATTTCTTATTTGAGCGGCTTCGAGTTAAAAAGATAAAAAAATAAAGTTGCTAATGACTTTTATAACTTTTTGTAAAGTTTATGTCGGAAAAATTGAAGTTGTTTGAGTTTTATAAATATTTGTTTAAAACTTTGACAATTTGTTTCAAGTGGATAATTTTCAGTTAAAAACTTTTTAAATTTGTTCAAACATTTTATGATAACTCTTGGAAACTTTTTTATTTTTATTTTATTAAACCATATCCCTAAGGACCGTTAAATATTATTTTTAAAGATCAATAGTGACAGGTTTTTGTGGTCTTCCAGCTGTTTGATATTAATGAGAAATAAGTTTTAACCTTTAAATTAATCATAATTTTAATTAATTAATTAATTTTTTTAATGTAATAAATAAAATATTGAAAATGTGAATACAGGAAATATTCATTAAAAAAAGCTTTTTAAGTTCAATAAATTGAGTTTTTTGGTTCAAATTGATGTGTGTTTGCAAGTTTACAACATTTTTTTGAGTTTTGTTTGAAAAATAATTGAAGATGTTATTGTTTTTTCTTATTGAGATAGAGCCAAGAAAATTCAAACTCATTGATTTAAACATCACATTGTCAAAATTGTTTAAAAGATTCATTGTTTTACCTAAATGTTTTAAATTTGTTTTTCAGTCAATTAAAATTATTTTAATATAATTTTCTTCAGAATGCTTTATTCCTTCATTGTAATTCAAAAACAAACTAAAAAGCATTTAGAAATAACTAATATAAAATTAAATTCGAAATATAATAATAAATATCAGAAAATATTAATGATTTTAATTTGTTTAAATATTTTTTCTGTGAATTAAAATAAAAAATAAAAATTATCTTGAAATAATTTTCTACTGAAGCTTTAATTTAGCTCAAAAACAAACAAAAAACATTTAAAAAGAAAATGGAAATTCGAACTATTGTAACAAATATTAGATTTATCTAAATGTCAGAAAATTATTTCAGTATTCTTCATTTTTTTTTATAGAAATAGAGTCCAAAATAAATAAATAAATAACAAAATGTTCTAAATCTGTTTAAATATTAAGATTTTTTCCGTCAATTAAAAATTAAAAATAAAATTAATTTGACATAATTTTCTATAGAATTTAATTCAAAAACGAGCAAAAAACAGTTAAAAAATAAAAGGGAAATTCGAAATTTACTAACAAATATTGGAAAATATTAGATTCATTTAAAAGGCAGTAATAAAAACATAAATGTCCTTTCAGCAAACATTTATTTGAATACAAATTGAACTGTTTCATTTTCGAAATAAAATTCAAAAGAACGTTATAAACAGGGCAACATAAATTATTTTTTACTATCCCCATTGATATAAATTACATATTTATGAAACTTAACAAACACTAATAGTCCAATAATTTTCGCAATTTTCTTGTGCTGCGAAAATGTAGTATAAAAGCAGCTGACGTCATAAATATTCAAGGCGCGAACTGATTTCGGTGGTGTTCAACTTAGGCAAATTTCTATAAATAGAGACAAGGTCGATAATTAAGAACAAATTCGCACAATACATCCAACTCTTATTAATCCAATTGAACTTATATCATTTACAATAATAATAATAATAATAATAATCCTCTTCTTTATATTTTCATAATTACTATTAGAATTACTCGGTCCGCAAAAGGCAGTTAAAAGGCAAACTATTTCGGAATTAATCGTCCAACGAAAGCTACTGCTAATGCTCCGCTGGAGAAAATAAATAGTCGGCGCGTATAATTTATTAAATCTGTAAGCAAAAGTTAAACAGTTAGCACCGAAATGATATATTTACGATCAAGAGCGACATTTAAAGAGTACTTTGAATAGAAATAGCAAATATATAAAACGCTAAAAATAATTTACTCTCTTTACAACGTGTAATCGGCAGGTTAGAAAGATTTTGTCAGTTGCCTTTTAGTTTTATAGTTATAACGACGTTCCACGCGCCTATTCGCTAATTAATCCACTTAATCGATTAATTAATTTCTTAACGTAATAATAAGAAAGACGGCGTACTGAGAGTTTCAGTGAATTCCATTTTAGTTAAATATTTAGTGTTCAAAATTAGGTCTTTTCATTTTGTTGGTTTATGTTTAAATTGCAAAACAAATGAACGCCGAACAGGGATCCAGTGGAAATTCAAATAAATTGCCTTCGTATTTTCTGGTGAGTTTAAAGTTTATGGCGAACCAAACGGAAAAATTAAATTAAATTATCGCTCCGCTCGAAAAACACCATTGTTAATAAATATCCAATGACCTAGCTTAATAACATGCAGCTTTTTCTGAAAAACATTTTGGAAGCATTCCAACTATGTTATAATCAAAGCATTTCTCTTCATGCTTTTAGGAAGCGCATTAACACTGTTCGCTTGTGTACTTTAAAATCACTTTTAATTGCTTTTTATTTTCATCGTTTAGCACTATTTTTATTTTTAAAAATATTGCGAAATTTTTATTTATATTGATGAATAATAATTTTTGTTTCATTTTTTTTGTAATAAAATAAAATAAAATATGCACTGATTTTAAAAGTAAATTTGTAATTATTGATTCTAAGTTAAAAATTGTTTGCCTCAAAAAGACTTAATAGAAAAATAAATAAAAGAGAAATAAACCAGTGGGATTTAACAAAATGGCATTTTTATGAAGCATTGAATGTAAAAAACAAGCTAACAATCGGAACAACAAAATATTTTTTAAATAAGGGGAAGTAACATATAATTATATTGTAATTAAAAAATAAAATAATTCTAAGTTAAGATTTTTTTTCTCCAAAGAACTTTTAAAATAAGACAAAAGAGCAAGACATCAAAGGAGGTATTTTTATCGAACATCAAAGAAATAAAAAAAGACACATTATTATATTAAAATATTAACAAAACAAAGAAAATAACAAATAAAACTGTAAAGTAGTGACAACAAGACATAATATCTCACAAAATTAATTTTTGTAAAAATGAGCTTAAATTAAGATGTTTTCATGGCCAAAGTCTTTTAAACTAATACAAAAGACATTTTTTTTCGATAACAAACTATATAAATTGACATTCTTACTTTTAAATATTGATAAAACAAACTGCAAAAAAGACCTTTACAGTCAAGACAAAATATATAAAAATAAATTTATTAAAAAATGAGATTAAGATTGGACATTTTTATAGCAAAAGTCTTTTAAACTAAAAAATAAGTCAATTTTTTCGATAAGGAATTATAAAAAATACAATCTTGCCTTTAAATATTGATAAAACAAACTGCAAAGAAGACCTTTATAATCAAGGCAAAATTTATAAAAGTATAAGTTAAGAAATTTTTACTTCAAAATATCAAAATACTTTTAAAATAAAAGATAAAACTTAAAATCAACTCATCAATAGAAGTATATTTTTTACGACAATAAATCCAAAAAATGACATTTTTACATTATAATATTGATAAAACTAATAGCAAAGGAAACTGTGTAGGACTTTTAAAACAAAAGAAAATATCAAAAGACTAAAAGGAGGTCAATTTTCAAGACAACATAATAAATTACACAAAAAAAGGACAAATTTCTTGGCAAACATATTAGTCCTTTAAGGATAAAGGAATTTAAGTAACCTTTAAGATTGTTCAGCTGACGCTTTCTCCTTTCTTCCCTTTTTTCTCTTACTGTTTACTAGCAACAAGCTTGACGGTCACCCCTTCAATATTGATCGGGGGTGTTTTCTATCCTACGCAAACGTATTTACAGCAACTCAACTATTACTACCATAATTTCTGCTCACAAAGTTATTTTTAAAGCCACAACTTTCGTTCATTATCCTTCGCTTCGGCTTTATTAAACGCATATTTCATTTCTAATTCAATTGAAAACAATTGGAAACTTTTTATTGAGCAATTTCCCAGCAAATTTTACTATTTCAAATGAACTATTTTCAAATCAAATAAAAAATATTCCGGTCATTATTTTTAATGAAATAAATGTGTTCGTTTAATGAAATTAAATGAAATCTCTAAATTAATTAAGCCGGAAGATTGATAAAGACAGGTGGCAAATTTATGTGGGGCGCGTGGAAAAATTGAAAGCATTTCATTTCGTATGCTGTATGTGCGGCAGCGTCGGTTCGTATATAGTTCCTTTTTAAGGGCTGGCAACACTCGCGCGTAGCATTGGGGGCAGCAGCGTCCTGCTGGAACGACCCATGCTCAGCAGGAGCGCTTTCTTCCGCAATTCGCTCAATACTGGGGTAGTATCATGCCATTGGTTGAGCGCGTCAGTACTCGAACAATATTTCACGAAGAAATGTTGCCGGTCACTTAGTGCGTTCCTTCTCCTTTATATATATATATATCTGTATATTAATTTCTTCATTTGCTCAATACAAATATACACACGTAATTAACTGTCCTGTGTTTGCAATCAAGCAAAGCTTTCATTGTCGTAGAGAGTACTTAAAGTAGTGGGTAGTGTGAATGTCAAAGGGACCAATATGGTTACCGAAAATGGACAGGTGAGTCCTGCGAGTCCTGCCAAAATTAACCATTATTTTACCGCCAATGAATTCAAATATTCAATACATTCGGAACTTGTTCCGATAATATTAAAAAATACATGTTGTTAATTTAATTAAAGAAAATAGATAGGAAATTATATTTCGTTCAGCCGTATCGATCACACCTGTGAGCTTTTATTGCTTGCTGCGGCATTTCTGCTGAAAGGAAACACGATTTAATTGAAAAACCAGCGTTTGTGATTTGCGGTTCGTTATGTAATAAGCTACGGCATGAAATTTGCGCAAAAATTTATTTATAAAGTTGTCGACTTTCGATGCCGCTTTCAGCTTTGTGAAACGGTGTATTACTGCATTGCATGTCGCGACTCATTTCGCTTGAAATTCGCTCCATAATTTCGGTTTGGTTTCATACAGGGTCTACAAGTTTTCATCAATTTCTTTAGAATAATATTACAAATTGTTTTTATTCGAGAACTTGTTAAAATAATTTTTCAAATAATTATTTTTTAAACTTCTTAAGGTTTTTTTCTTTTTTTGATGTAAATAAAATCATTTGAATTATAAGAATAGTTTTTAGAATTAAAGAAAAATGAAATAGAATAACACCTATACAAAATAATTTAAAGAATCGTCCAATGTTTATCTTAAAAATAAATATATTTTTGATGTTGATGGTTAATGGATTTACTTTTGAATAATAAAATTATAACAAAAACTTTTTAAGTTAAAATTTTACGTTATAATTAATAATAAATTACATTCTAATAATCAGATTAATAAGTAATAAATTAATCTACTTTTTATTTAAAACGATTGATGATTATAAATAAGCACTTATATAAATGAAATAAAACATTCAAGCTTTAATCTAATTGCATCTTGTTAAATTAAAAATTATTACTTATTCAAATTTAAAATAATTTTCAAATTTTTCCTAAAGAAATTGATAAATCCACCTCCTTGTAAAAACTGCTTATTACTAGCAATTTTAGGAAATTATTTTACAAAAATAGATTCAAACATTTTAAAAACGCAATCTAAAAACAAACAACTGATTAAAAATAAAGCTTTTTAAAATTTCGACCCTTCTTTAATATTAA
>JASKGO010003977.1:0-38306 GCA_030556065.1 Holobus sp. GC000080
ATTTTTTTTTTTCTATTTTTTTAATTAATTAAATATTTAATTTAGTTTAAATTTAGATTTAAAAACGAAGATTTAGTTTAAATTAACTAAATTTAATTAATTTAAAAATAAGAAAAAATAATTGAAAAAAAGGGGAATACCAGAAGCAATAAAATTAAAGTGATAATTGTTTTAAAGCGAGGGTGTGACAATCGGGGAGTTCGACGCGCGTTCAACCCCTTCGATTTCGTTGTTGTTGTTACGTTACGCGTTACACATAAGGGAAGCACAAGGGGGTGCATGCTCAATTTATGATCGTGCGAATTGTTTCCTAATTCGTTCAACGAAACAGGTGGCCCGAGGGTAAACTGAAAGACCCCGCGCGCTGACAAACCTCTCTCGCTCGAGAGTTATATTGTTTGTTTGCTGCCGCTGCAGCCGCCGCCCCCGCAACTGCGCAATTTTTATACCGGTTTCCTCTCGCTGGATCTCATCCGTCGTTGACATCACAAGCAAATTAGAGAAAAAAATAAAAAAGAGGCAAAAAAGTAAAGTGGAAACATGCGAGAGAACGAACACGTCTCCCGCCGTGTGTCTATTTCCTCTATAGAAAAGGATATTCAATTGCGAACAATAATCAACAGGCGAGAAAAATCAATCTTTCTGCTCGGCGCCTACACCTACCGATTCACACACACGTACATGCTTTAAAACAGATAGCAACTGGAAAAAAGTGCAAGGGAAAAAATAGGTGCACAACAGGAAAATCGACAATTAGAATTTCAAAGTGGATAGGGCAAATTAAAAAAAAAAGCGAAGAAAAAACTTGAAATTGAATGCGAATTTGGTTTTTTTTTTTTCAAGCAAATAGCAGACAAACAGAAAGTTCGGTTTTTCACTTATCGTGTGCTATTTATTATCACATTATTAAGCAAACAAACAAATAAAGTTCGCCCGAAAAACTAGTGTAGTACGCGCGGAGAAAAATGCTTATCAGTAACAATGTGTGAAGGTATAATAAACATTAAGGGCCCAGATATTTGCCGAGCCCATGTTTGATTTCAAGTTCAATATTTAATTTATTATATGCAGTTATCAGTCTTAATTCGCAATCAACTGCTACGGTTTTATTATCGATAAAAGTGTAACGGTAGTTGATGGTAGTTGATGTGTCCCAAACCGCCAACTTCATAATGGTACCTTTTGTTTTGTTTTGTTTTTTTTTTGTTCCTTTGACGACCTGCAATATTAAGGATTGTGTTTGTTTGCAGAAAATCCACCAAAGGACGCATTGGCTACGTCCTGGCGTCGTCAATGACATGACTTCTCGGTGAGTCTTTGATTTTTCTGATTATTAGTTGTTTTTTTTTTCTTTTTTGCTGGGAATATGTTTCGGGGGCGCTTAATGTGATTGCTGAAGAAAGAAAAATGCAGACTGCTGCAGCTTTATCTGTTGGTTTATGCATACAGAGTAGCTTTAGGATATAAGAACAGTACAAAAAATATTTTTTGTCAACTAAAAATTTTTTTAATTATGTGAAATTTATTATTTTTTAAATTTTAGTAGTTGTTGGTAATATTTTTTTACTTAATCAATGAAAAATTATTTATTTTTGCAATTTTTTGCTACCCTGTATAACTACCGAAAATGTATGTGGCCGCACGTTGAGTTTATTTCGGTTCTTGCTTTTAATGCTTCGTATAGGTATAAAACCTCAGTTATGTGCGGCTATCAAAGGTCCGTATCTATATAAGCGCATCAATTTCATTATTTTTCGCTCTGCTCGCCGGTCCGGCCGGGCCGAAACGAATTCATTGATTTGAGCCATCATCCGATATGGCGAAGCAGAGCGCGAAGAGAGGCGGCGGATGAATCTCTCGCAGAGATAAGATGGCCCACATTACGCGAGGGTTTCGCCCGTAATTCATTTTCCATCGGACTCCGAGTCAATTATTTAAAAATTGCCGTCCCACAGCGCATCATTTCTCGGCCTCGAAACACTCGTATTTTGTTGCGAAGAAACCGCCGCCGCCAGCGCGCCGATCCGCCACCGGCGACCCCTACGGCACCCGCGGGACCACTTCCGACTTGTTTTACGTCGTTTTGTTCTAACAATCCCGCGCATAACTCTTCGAACAACTTCGATCTATTTGAGTGTTTTTTATTCCTTTGCGCGCCGTGGAGGCTCTGTGGCGTGTGGTGTGTTCAGTGCACACACATTTACTGGGTGCCATTGATGCTACGGCAGCATTCGTAGCCGTAGCCGCCGCCGCCGCGCACCGGCAAACTTTTCCCTTTTAGTTATTGAAATTCGAACAGTCATTCGACAGACTATAACTCTTCCTGTTCTTTCGCCCGAACGTTCAACTGCTGCTCACCTAATAATGATAAACATTGTACTTACGGGAAATTGCTAGGGGAACTTTCATACACTTATTTATCTGTCTGTTTAAAACAACGTTGCTAATATTTTACCATTCTTCTTCGTTGCTAGAATGTGTATTTCATCTGTCTACGTAATCGGTTTTTACTGTTATGTTGCTATTGTTGCAATTATTTATTTATTGCTAAAGGGCTTAATGTTTTTTGACTTTCTATAATTTATTATTGTCAATTTTCTTGCAATATTACTTTTAATTTTAAATAAATAACAGCAAATTAATTATTTAAATTAATTAAAAAATAAGTTTACAGATAATTAGTTTCGATTAGTTTTGTATTATTAACTGTTATCTACTCGTTGATCAAAAGTTAATTAAGTGTTTATCTTTTACTTGTTTAATAACATTTTTGTTTCCTTATTGTTTTTAATTTTTTTTTAATTATAAAAAGCAGTTTTTCTTAATTTAAATTAATAATTTTTTGATAATTTTCCTGATTATTGATAAAATTGGAAAAATTATTTAAAAGAAAAGTAAATGCAGTATATTTAGCTGAAATTTCTTGAGAAGATTATTGAAAGTGATACATAAGTTTAATTAGCGTAGCGCCTCAATTATTTATTTAATTAATAATTTTTGAACTAATTAAGATATTTTAACAATTTTTATGTCATTTTAATGTTATCATCACCACTTATTCATATAATTTGAATTAATTTAATTTCCAATTTTTATAATAATAAAAAACTAAAATTCCAAATTGCAACACCCTGTATGTCATTAGAAAATTGACTACGGCAAAAACTGATTGAAAATAATAAAAGGCAATTTATTTAGCAATGCTTTAGTGACGAAATCATTAAAATCGGTTTAATAGTTTAATTTTTATAAATAAATTAGTAAAATAACTTTTGGGTCCGAAGCGTCCCATTTAAAATACATTGAGTACTGCGTTAGTCAAGCGCGAAAAGTAAGTCAAGCGATGCACCCGCAAAATACAAAAACTTTAATAACTTTTGAACTAATGAAGATATTTTCTTATTTTTGGTGTCATTTTTAAGGGAATTTTAAGATCTATTAAAATAATTTATAAATATTTTTTTTTCTGATCGATAATAAGAAATATTTAAAATTTAAAAGTTTAAAACGCTGTATAAAATCAGAAAATTATTTAATTTCAAATTTTATTTTGAATAATGGAAAACAATTTAATTAGCAATGATTTAGCGAAGGAATTTTTTTAATCGATGAATAAATTTAATTTTTATAAATAAATTTGTAAATGTACTTTTTCCTACGACCTCCGATCATTTAGTTTATTTGCATATCGCACAAAATTATTAATAACTTTTAAACTATTTGAGATATTTTATTAGCTTTGGTGTCATTTTAAAGGCAATTTAACTCGCAATTCAAATAATTTACGTTTGTTACATTTTTTGTTTTTTTAATTATAAATCATTAAAATTTAAAAATGAGACACCCTGTATAAAATAAAATAATTGTAAATATTAAAAATTTGTTATAATTATCGTAAGCCTATTTATTTAGCAATAATTAAGAGCATTTTTTATTAAAATCGGAGCATAAGTTTAATTTTTATAAACAAATTTGTAAAAGTAGTTTTTGATTCGAAGCGTCTCATTTAAAATACGTTGACTACCGCGTTAGTCAAACGATAAAAGTATAAATCAAGCGACAAACCCGCCTAAAATAAAAACTTTTTATAACTTTTGAACAAGTTACGATATTTTAATAATTTTATTGTTATTTTAAAGACAATTTAACCTGCTATTGATATGATTTACAATTAAATTTTAATTGATTTCTCATGGTTAAAAAAAAAAAAATTGGAGAATTAATAAAAAATAATTGCAAAAAAGTATTTGCCAAACAAAAACACGCAACTTTGTAATGAGTCCGTGGTTATTATAATTGATTATACCGTGGCAATAATAAATGCAGGGTTTGCACTTAAAAACAAGAGAGAAACAAATTGCTTTTTGAAAAGTTTTGCCATCCGTTGGCAGAAGAGAGCTAAGCGGACGAAGGAAGAATAATGGATGATGTTCGGCAAGGGTTATTAAGCGGGGGTAATAAGTGCGTTTCGGGTTATTTAAAGAGGGTTAATGAGCGACATAGGTTGCTCATTACGTTGCAGAGGAGGTCACGAAACGATCGACGACAGATTTAAAGTCACCAAAGAAGCCAGCGAGTCAGAGTCCTATGCTCATTATTTTAACGGCGAACATTCCTGGGCGTCTCAAACCGAGCGATTACTCCGCGTTCGCAACTCATTTGTCTTGCATCGAAGAAATATTCATTAGTGGAACTCGTTTGTGTGTTTCTGCGATCTGTTGCTCGATTACCAAATGTAGCATTATGCAGATCGGCCAATTGTTGATGATCCACTTTTGCTGCTGCTGCTTCGGCTGCAGTTGCAGTTGCATTGCTCTTTCTCGCGATCATTCTTTTGCTCCTGCACAGTGTGGAACTTTCAAAATGTCCACTACTACCACCGCATGCAGTAACAGAAGCCGTTGTCGTCGCTTTTAATTAAAATAAATGCGTGGCAAAAATATGAGAAAGGGACAATAAATTAAGTGGGTCTTTCGTTGCGGTATACTATGGGGGGAAGCGGTGCGCTAATTATCGGGGTTTTCTTTTCGTCGCGGCATTGCTGCAACTAGACGGCGGCTACGGTGGTGGTGGGTTGTTGAAGGAGGAGGCAGAGCAAAAGTTTCGAAAAAGGACCAACTCTGCACTGTGCGCCCTTTGATCTCCACAACATAAAGAGATATAACCATTAGGTTTTCATCATACTTTGTACACGTTTGCTCTCTTTCTCTCTCTCTCTCTCTCTCTCTATCTGTATGTGTCCGACTGCGGATCGGGATTAAGGAGGAAATATAAGTGGCCAGTAGCTGGAGACTCGTTCATTATGAATTAATGTCCGACCTTTCACATCAAACGCGTGCATTGCTCATTTTGACGATGGACTCCTTCTCTTGTGATGCGCTCTTGGACAATACATTACTAACGAATCAAATATCATATAATTTACTTTTCCCCAAAGCTTTTTCGGTTACTTTTGCTGCTTTTTTTCTGCAATTTTTTTTTTTAACCTAAATGTGGAATTTGTAAAATTGATTGTTTTTTAATGAAATGAAAATAATTCAAAACTAAATAACTTTTTTATATTGATCGGAAGAAGCTTTTTTTATAAAATAAAAAATGAGAAGAAGAATCTGTATTTTATGCAATCAGATAAGTTATATTGTATGTAACCGAAATAAAGCTAGTATAAATTGATGGAAAAGCCACAAAAAAAAAACTGTAGGAATAAGAAGAAGATCAGTTTCGAAATATATTTTATTAGTCGGAATGATCCTTTGGAGATATGGAAGCGGTGCGGCCAGTATTACATATAGTGTGTACGTTATGAATTTTAAAGTTTCATTTGTAAAGTGGACTCGTAAATGTGTCGGGGGGGCTAGGGTCCGAATATTATTGATAGGTAATAGGGAGGGTCGGAATCTCGTAAGAGGAAAGGCAAGCGGAATTTACGAGGTCCGTGTCGAGTGTGTAAAATAATCAGACCTCTCGCTGGGTAGTAAGTACAGAGTAATAGAGATAGCGAAGGGCAGCAGAGGAGCATTGCAAGTAAGCAACCAGAGAGCACCAACACACAACCACATGAAGAAGCAGAGAAGCAGAAGCAACGTATAAGTCTTGTCGGTAACTACCGAATAAATATCCGGAGATACAATCGTCCCGAAAGAACATGCTCCCGATTGAAATCCTATGAATTTACAAAGCCACACCGCGTTGCAGATCGGATATCGACCTCTTAGTGGAAGCCCTCCAACTCATTAACACTGCGCACTGCTCGAACCACTCCACTCCATACCTACTTATCTGCATATAACTTTAATTTGCTGCTATTATTCAAGTCTGGCCGAGATAATTACGCAAGAGTCACGACCGGTGCAATTCGCATGCACATTAGTCGCAATAAACAATAATCAGCCACCGAACAAATAAACCCATCGCGTGTCTTCCGACTCTTTCGATTGTCTTAACGCTGATGCGCACTTCAGCCGCTTGCCGTTTTCGTTTTTCTGCGTGTTTACAGCTGAAAGCTACCTTTAGTAGTAAAGCTGAAGAAGCTCGCAATTTTTATTTTGTTTTTACCCGAGTGGTCAGTGCTTTGTTTGTGATTGACAGTCGGTGGTTCGCGTTCTCCTTCATTTATTTGTCCGTTGTCGATTCGCAGGAACGGACCGTTTATTTCATTATTATTTCTCTCGTCGAGTAGGTACTACTGCTGCTATACCTACAGATACTACAGGCCAAATAAACTTAAGTGAGTTGCCCGCTACTGTTACATGCTGGAAATTGCAGTCGATGGAAAAAATATGGTTGTTGCACGGTTTGCTCGTAACTCGTTTCCAGAGCACGCCATTACAATTATCCTCTTCGGACAATAAGTACGTTTCCTGTTATCGTCTTAATTGTACTATGCGAGATTTACAATGCAAACTGCTTGCCGATGTTTGTCTATATCGGCGCATTATTTATTTATTATAAAAGTTTAATTGAATCTCAGAATTATGGCGCTGTTTATATTCCAGGAAGTCGATGTTGACCATAACGAAGAATCGATGTATATATTTTCGCTTCTGCTCTTTGTTTTCCTTTCATTTGGCCAATGTAAGCACTGGATGCATAAATAAGAATGCATTTTTCACTGTTGCAGTTAAATTGTCTCATTTCAAATGTTTATAAAGCTCATTTCAGGATCAACTGAAAATGTTCTTACAAAAACATTTTTTAGATTTAGAAGGATATATATAAAAAAAGCATGAAGAACGTTTTTTTTAGTTGAAAATGATCATTAAATATGATTGAAGACGCCAATATGAGTGATATAGGGTTGTTATCCTTTGGGTCCGTCCAAAAGGACGCAATATTATCGTAAATTTCGCAAATTGTAATACGTACAAAGCGGATAATTGCAACAGCAACTGTCAAATAAGAAAATATATTATCGTTGGAATTGTTCCACGTTTCGCACTTGTATATCCCTGGCTCGTAACTTATTTTATTATTATTAGTGACAAATTTATTATTTTTTACGAGGTCATTACTATGGCTATTCCGAATAACCAATTAGAAGCATTCCTTATGTCCTTAAGGACTGCTCCCGATATGCTATTTCTATGAACATCCTTATTAAATTGTAAATTGTTTATCTGCGAACAATCAATAATTGTTTAATGAGCGATAACGATATTGCATATTACGTAAGGAGAGCGATCGAATTTCCCGAAAAGTGCTCTTGTCAGATAACAAGCAAGAAAGAGGCAAAAAGCAAATAGGTCGCGCCTCGTAAAGCAAACACATTGAGGATTTTTTATGGACTTTTTAAGGAATTTATATCTATCGGGAAAATCGAAAGCAATAATGGCGAATTAAGAATTGAAACGATAAAATGTAACGATAAAGTTGTCGCGCAAATATTGCATATTGCGTACTAAATTTTGTCATCTTTTTTGCTTCTGCTTATGCGTTCCATTTACCGGTGCGTGCAGCATCGCGAAGTGGATGAATGTTCATTCATGATTCCAGCAAGCCGGTGAACTGGCTTGCCAGAATTCCAAGCGTTCCCATTTAAAATTAACATTAAAATTAAGAATGGTGCGTGCGGCCGATGTGTTAAATGCGAGCAAAAATAGAACGGAAATAGCGGGGCGAATTATTTAACCTCGTTTCCATAATTCACAGAGCGGCAAGTGTTAGCTGCTGCCGCCGACCACGCACCCGATCTTTATCTTCGTCTTCTTCTTCTTCTTCTTCTGCTTCTTCTTTTTCTTCGTTTGCTACTAATGCCGTTGCTGATGCTTCTTGATTCCCTGCATTCCCGCCGCCCGCGCAACTTCCTCATCCAAGCGATTATTTCAGGAATATACCGGCATTTGCTAATAAAATGCACTTTACAATTCCGCGATGGCTTATCTCTGTATATCGATGTAGTAATCTTATCTTGTATATTGTGCTTTTTAAGTGCAAATATTTTATTGTTTGTTTAATTTATTTTGGATATTTGTTGGATACTGAATAGTGCAACAATTTCTTACGAAAAATTCCTCTGATTTTAATCATACAAATATTTAAACATTAAATGTACAAATTTTCTGAGAAATTAAATTAAACACTAGGAAATCTTTCAGTCAAAATATAAGTTAAAACTTATAATTAACATTTAATTTGTTTTTAATATTATAAAAAGTTGTTAAAACTGAGATATTTTAATTATAATTTAATAAAAATTATGATAATAAAGGTGAGTAAAAATCGGAATTGATTTTGTCGCAAGAGATTTGATATTAATAATAAATTCATGATGCATGATGCATGGAACAAAAAGGGAATTGTGTAATTACATTTTAAAATAAATGATACAAAAACCAGTACAATAAAGGTTAATTCAATGAAGACAATATATTACTAAAAAGATTGGATATTATGCAATGGCAATAAACGGTTTACGATTCTTAATTGCAGTTTATGTTTGTAACAAATTGCAGCAAAAAAATGATATTAAACCGTTTTTGCAATTTATTAAGTTTTCTTTCTATACTAAGATATGAATTAATGTTAATAAAATTATTACAAAATTTTTGATTGTAATAACTTTTGATTACTTTTTCATCCTTTATTTGAACAAAAAAAAGTTTCTATTCTTTAAGTCTAAAAAACAAACAAAATTTTAATAAAAGTACTTAAAAAGTTTCATATTTAGAAGAGCTTACAAAAGCTAGAAAGAAAATATAAAATGTATGCAAGTGCAGCAGTATTATTGGCGAATGGTAACACAACGAGTGGCAAAATACAAATCTTAAGTTATTATGTGTGCTTTAGAGCTGAAGAGTATTATGTTTGTGGTAATGGAGTTTGTGCACAAAGGATTTCATAGTCGCCGGGATTACCACACGAGTTTCTCTGATCATCATCATCCATCCCTTTCCAGACCACATCCATCCACACACCTACACTTGCAAGTACGCTAAAGTTGCGCTTGTATTGGTGTTGGCAGTGCCATTGATGGCGCACACAATTACACACCAGAGAGTGTAATATCGGTAATCCCTTCTTGTGTTCGCCCCGACACCTTATTGAACTTCGAACCGTATAATAAAACATACTCTTTAGTCGCAAATCTCCCCTTCGAACCCATACATTCACACAACGTAATATTCCTCCTGCTTGAACCATATAGCTTCTGTTGCTGCTGCTGCAATAATACTTCGTACTATAAAAGTAATAATGTAATGATTGTAATGCCGGATGATGAGTCAATGTAATACATATTTCGGTCTTCTGCTCTTCTGCTGCCGCGTAACTTTTGCAGTTTTTGCAAAAACTTTTCCCACTTACGATGTCGCGCGAAAATGCGATCCATTAGTGGCCCACAGCATTTATGGCTGTCTCAATGAGCGAGAGATATTACAAAGTTAGCCAATCTATACTTCTTGACGTGTCCAGCTAAGTCGCTTTACGACCATCATCCACTTGTGCTAGTTTTAATCCTTTGTAAGTAGTCATTTCCCCCGAGTTTACCACCAGCATTTTTATCCTGCTGATGCTGCTGGATTCTTCCTTCTCTTTCTCGTTTTTCTTAATTTTATATTGATGTTTTTGGTTGCCGTATTGCTAGATAAGAGATTAATTTGTTTGTTGCATATTGGTGGGCTCGGAGAACTAAATGCGTCAAGTGGAATTCGTTAATGTTTAATTTCCACAGTTATTACTACTATCATAAAAATTTAATTATTGATGAAATAAAAGAAACATTAATTGCATTTTTATCTTTGCTTTATCTTACAAACGATCAGCTTGTGGTTAACATTTTATTAATCCTTTTGGTTGTTTTTTTAAATCTAATCTAAAGATATTAACTTTTTTCTTCTCTAATTATTATATTAATTTATGATGAAATAATATTTTTCAAAATTAATTTTTTTTTAACAAAAATTGTACTTAAAGTAATAAAACAAAATTGATTTGTTATATGTATAAAAGCCAACGGAAATTGCATTTTATGTGCATCTCTTTAAAGCCGCGTTTTTTACACATTCTTATTTGTGGCACGCATTTTCCTCGTAACAACGGTACATGCACCAACAATAAATAGTAATTTACGCGAATAAAAGTAATTTATGAGGTCGGAATTGCTGGTAATTTGGGTGCGCGCACATTGCGCAGCAGTGTATAACAGACTGGAGGCTATTGCCAGGCGAGAAGGTCCTTTTGTGCTTCCTTTGTGGCGAGAAGGGTCTTGCATATCAATGAGGTCGGGATTTTAATGTTTTTATAATCACCCGACTGCAACACTTTTGCTTTCCGAAAAGGGCCTCGCCAAAAGACTCTCTCCTTTTTTATGTAAAGCGCGGCTTTAACTTCATTAACTCTTCGCTCGGCTCTCGCTCTTTCTGAAAAAGAGTGCTGCTGCCTGCCGGTTCGGTGGTGGTGGTGGACACACCAAGCACCGAAAAGAGTGTTAAAGAGCAACGGAGATAGCGATGCAGATGCTGATGCTGATGATACTTCTGCTGCTGCTGGTGCTGCTGATGATGAGGCCGATGGAAATCGTGTCTTTTGCATAAATGTACCTATAGTGGTGAGGCGGACGTTACTTGCACATAAATTAATTTGATTTTTCACGTTCGTTATGCGTGCGCTGTTGTTTTTAGTGCCCTTTCACTTTGCCTTTCTAAGATAACTGTTCTTGCTCGCACTGCCCGCGCTCATCGGCCGCGATGTCGATCCGATGAGACGACGACGGCAAAGATTCTTGCGGTACGCAAAGGGTCCTAGCGGCAGCTGTTGTTACAAGGAGCGCGGATACAAAGCCATAAATAGTGAATATGAGTCGTATTGGTAACACGTGACGTTACTTCTTCTCTAATATTACTCTTGAAAATATCTGTTGCCTTATATTCACAATGCGGGAAACATAATTCATAAAGCTTAGTTGGTTCATAAACAGTGATTCTTGTGAAATAGGACCGGATGACAACCCTTTTGCCTTTTCATCTTGCATTTTATTTATGCCTGTTTAAAATTTAATCAAATTACAATTTCTTTCCACCATTCTTTGTGATTTCCTATTTAAAATAAATTTTTCAAGTATAAATTTTTTGTTTTGTTTTGTATTATATTATAAAATGCAATTATATTTTTTTTTAATAAAAACAATTCCATAATAAACATCCTGCGAGGGAAAACGTAAAAAGCGCGCGAAGTGTATCCTAAAGAAAAAAGCGACCAATAAAATATAATTTCCAATAGCAACGCAATTATATTGCCTTGCAGAAAGAAAAAGAATTACGAGGATATTTAATAAGTAAATAAAACGACAGTGAGAGAGGCGCAGCAAAGGGGAAAAAGGACGACGACTAAGACGTCGGAGAAAAATAAATATAAAATAAAGTTAGAGGAATACGCTCTTCATTCTTCGCCAAAGGAAAATGCAATTTCCTGGCGAGCCCTTCACGTCTCCGATAGGTTATTTTTTAATCGATATAGTTTTAATAAATAAAAGCTCATCCTTCGTTTAATTTCGCGTTTAAATGGAGGTATATGAAGCTTATATGGCGCGAGAGGAGAAAAGACAAGCCGCGTCGAAGAAGCGCTCCTCGGCCTGATGTACATACTATACTTTATATACTCGTCCTGTGAATTTATTTACTGCGCTTTTAACTATACTCTCTCTCTCTCTCTCTCTCTTTCTCTCTCGTGTACACATACAAATACAAGTATTATACAGTATATTGTTTTACAAAGATAAACAAACACACAGAGTCACAATGTACAAGTTGGAACTGGTAAAGCACGCTCGCGAAGCGAACACTGTATAATTCACAACCGTCTGTATAATTTGTCTCTTATCGTGTAATTGTTTGAATAATTCATACTAATGGATTAAGGAACCGAGATTTATGGCGTCGACCAACCCGTATAGCATTTGGTGGATATTATTTTATGATTTTTATAATGTCATTATTTTTCTATAATTGTCTCCTTAGAAATGATGAAAAAAGATATAAAAATAAATAAAGACATAAATATCATGTTTCTAATTTATTTTTAAACATTTAAATATTGTTGTTCTTTTTGGTAAAAATTCAGATAATTTACTTATCTTTTGCCAAAAATAATTTCAAATAATATTTATTCTTTCGCGTCTTGCTTGCTTATTGAACACTTAACTAAGTGATCTTGCTTTGTCATAAATAAATGCTAAAAATATTAAGCAATCATCTTCAGTGAGAAATGGCTTGCGACAAAGACATAAATTAGCGCAAAAAAAAATCCTAACCAAATGAAAAACCGTTAAAAAATAGGAAAAGAAAACAGGAAACGTTCTGTCTGTTTAGTGTCTCCTGGCACTGTAAATTAACCCAAAACGGGGTAACTCGTTATTATTTATTTTTACGTGTTTACCTAGAATGTTGCGAGACACGTACATGCAGCAGCAGCAGCAGCAGTACCAGAAGAAGAAGAAGATGTGAAAGAAGAAAAAAGCGCCAGAGACCAAACATCCTTTTAAAAACGGCCTATTTTGAGGAAAAAGCAAAGGGGTTTCCATCCCTTTATTTACCCTAAACCCCTTAAAAGTAATAATGCGTGCCAAGATTTATCGGGTATTTTTGAGTTGAAAGAGACAGCTTTATGAGCATCTTTGATCTGTCTTTATTGAAAGTATACACACACTTAGTCAAAAATGTATTCTCTAAGTATTGCTCCTTGCACTTACGCGTTTATTTTCATTTATTTAGTTTCGAGTAAATAACGATCAAACGATGCTCGATCTTTTGCTCTTTTGCTCTAAATTTAGACCGGCAACTCTCTGCACCATAATGGCCACTCTTTGTTTCGCCTTAAGTATACAAGGTGTTTGTAAAAAATTGTTTTTTTTTTTTGAAAATAAATTTATTGCAAGAAAACTATTTTAAATGGAATAAAAAATAGTTTCCAAAAGAATTTTATTAATTTAATCAAATAAAACTTGAATTTTGAGTAAAAAGTTAACATAAAAGAACATCGAATCATTTTGCTTACTAAATGTTTAGTTGTCTATTCAAATTTTATAAATAAAAAGGCGTTAAAGGGGCAAGTGGAAAAATAATGGCACGCTACACGAAAAATTACTGAAATTAGTGTGCGATCGGAATGCGTGTAACTTAATAGCGATTACAAGAGACGCGCACACAGTGCGAGATTTATATCTGTGATGAAAGCGTCCTGTGTACTCCTTGTAATGGACACTTTCTACAAATGCAGTAAATAACAAAATACGCTTTTTGTGTTTCACGCACAAAATAAAATGGAAAAGTTGTGTCTAAGTAACCAAAGAGATACAAACGCTCGACAAGTAATTAATATAAAGGAACTTTTGTTTTCTCCGTCCTTGTCTCTCGAGGAGCGCTTTCTGTACGCTTCGCAGTTGTGTTTTGTATTTTATTGTAGTAACGTCTATTAAAATATTAGATGATTATAATCAAAAACGAATGTTTCATATTAATTATGATTATCTAAAGCCAACAACCTATTCGTTAGTTGCTATATGGTAAAATGGACAACGAAATTGTTTTCTCTTTCTTTACATAATGTCGTTAATTAAAGAAAAAAGAAAATACATATTTAACTGTTAATTAATTAATTAATTTTTAAGTTTATTGGCTATATCTTTTTCTTTTGAAAAATCACTTCCAAGTGCCACTAACTTTAAACTTTAAATGATTATAATTATTTAATTTCTAATCAATAGTATTTTATATTATAAAAGTATACTGAAAAACTTTAATAATTTCACAATAAACTTCATAGGGCTTAATTTACTTCATATGATATAAGAAAAATTAAACTATTATTAGTTACTCTAATTAAAAAATTAAACAAAAAAGAAAAGAAATAATTAAGCTATCTAAAATATCGACATTTATAGGAAAAACGCTCGCAGAACCTAAACGAGTGTTTTTCTTCTGGAAAAAAGTAACAAGAAAGAGGAAAAAAGTCCGTTTTCTTAGCAGAAGCCTTACAAGAGTGCCGTATAGCTATAGATAAACGTGCGCACAAGTTAAACTTTGTGTCTGTACGATGGTATTGGTTTCACATAAATCACTTTGACAGACAGCCCTATCAGAAACTGACTGCCACTTTCCCTTATTCATGGGCCCCGGCCGATTCTTGATGTATCAATGCGCCTTTTTACATAAATAATCCCTAAATTATTCACCATCGAATGTGTAACACAATGCGACACATTAAAAGGAGATCGCTTGCAACGAAACCCCAATATTACTCCATACAGAGCGATGCAGCGAATGAGCGAAAACTCACCCCCGAGAAACAGAGCGGCGGCTAACGTTCCTGAGGGTTGTTGCATCAACAGCAACAGTGGTAGAGGATACCGTACAGTACACAATGTGCGGCGGCTCAACTGCTGAATTATTCCGTTTGATTCGCCCGAAACAGTCGACAACATCATTTCTATTAAGGGCTCAACCCTCCGCGATCCGCTGCGCGACCTTTGCCCCCGATGCCGCTTATTAGTGCCCGATTGAGATTAATGCAATTGGGCTGCATAGCAAATTCACTTAATTTGCCTCTCATGGAAATTTGCTTTTAATTCTTTTACTGTTGTCGAAAAAGAAAGGAAATGAAACGTACGGAAGGTTTTCACACAAGGGAACTCCGAAGGGAGAAAAACAGAGCTTTTCATGTTGCGCACACGGCAAACTTTTCTCTTTGTTTGCACTTAATTATTGTAAAGAGAACGCTTCAATGCGCAGAAATTGTGTCCTCGCTTTGGTGCCTTCTAATTTTTTTTTCCTTTTTTTTAAGTCCTGTTTCGTATTTTTATTATTATTATTTATAATACGGCGGACGCATTATGCAAAGTGCTGTAAAATACTTTCAGCAACCAGCGGGGAAATAATACCTTTCTTTCAATGCTGAAAATAAATGCGACGAGCTGTATGAATGTTTTGCACACAAAGGGCAGTCGCCGCTTTTATTGGAATTTCTAAAGGGTCCTTTTCCTTATTTTTCCGGGGCTTTATTAATATTTATTCAGTCCTTTTTCTTTGTAATTGAAATTTTATGAAGTATCTTTTAAATTTTATAATTTTCAAAGAAAACTAAACAAATCTTTATACAAATAAGATGATTTAAATTTAAAAAAATGTTAAAAAATATCAAAAATTATTTGCATTAAAAATAAATTTAAAAAGTACAGTTTATTTATTTAAAAAAAAAAAGTAAAAAAATGTAGTCAACATTACACAAAGAAGCAAATGCATCAAGCCAAACATAAAAAGACATTTTTTCTATTTACCAAATTTGCAATAAATAAAAACAAAACTTAAATATTATGAAAATATATTAAAATTAATATAATTTAAATTAAAATTTATTAGAAAAAGATTCCTCAAATTATTTGTTTTAATGATAAATGAAAGAAAATCCAGTTTATAAAAAAGTCAATTTTATATAGTATTGAGAAGCAAAAGCTTTATAAAAAGACTTTTTATGTATACCAAATACCTTACAATAAATAAAAAAAAACTTAAATATAATAGAAATATATAAGCTTTATTATATGGAAATGATGGATTAGGCATTCAAAGTTTTGGCACTAAGCAACAATAAGGCAAAGTGTGTGGTGCCCCCGTTTATGTTTCACATAATAGGTGATCCATTCAAAGGGGCTGACATCTATACCAAAGGAACAACCCTCAATAAACTTTACAATAATTAATATACATTTACACTATGTACGCACACAGTATGTATAAAATATAGCGACTATATTATGCAAGATAAGTCTTGCCTTCGTTACAAAACGTATCGATTGATAGGCTCGGCAAAGAGAACGAGAGTAATTAATCTTCATTTCCTTAATATACTGCAGATATACATATATATATAAATATATGTAAAGTATATAAGCATTATATACTTATTTGTAAATTTGCAAATTTGTAAAGCATATAGAAGAAAAAAATCATTTAAATTTTGACAAACCAAAAATTATAATCTGTATTTGTATTTCTATTTCTATTTGTGTAGCTTTAGAATTTTAGATATTATCTTAATTACAACAGTTAATACGTCGTAATAATTTATGAATATAGGTTGACTTATTTGATCAAGTGAATAAAACCTACAGGGTATTATTTTTTTTTCCTTAAAATAATAACATTTGTTGAATTAAAATTAATTGAAATCTTTTTGTTTTCTTAGTAATAACCATATTTTTCTTGAATTTTTTTTTTTGATTTGTAAATATTAAGTTAAAGTGACAATTATTTATCCCCTGTATTTATCAATTTGAATATATGAAAGTTTGCAAATTTATATACCGAATTCCGATTGCTCGTGTGAAAAAACAAAAGGATTTCGAAATGCGAGTGCAATTAGTGCGAAACTTAAACATTCACCTGTTCCACGGCGTGGGTATCGGACATTATTATCAGCAGCGCTATTTAATTAAGCGGTCTAATAGATAATTGCCGTGTCAATTACGTATTGTGCCCGAGCGCCTGCATAATAGAAAAACATAATTTATATTCGCGCGCTCATAATTCGGCTTGCTGTCGCTTGTTAAACCAACAGCAACAGCATCAGCAGCAGCGGTCCAAAGAGAGAAAATGCTGAATTCAATTAGCGCAGTCGACTTTATTTATTTATCGCGAATCCATTTTACGATTATGCCTACTTGTTAACAGAGTCCCATACTCATTATTCAGTCGGCTTTTATTTATTGCACGTTACGTACGCTCGTGATGGAAATAATAATAAGCGGACTTCTAAGTACACATATCGGAATATCTATACTGCTGCACAAGAGTAGCGAATAATTATGCTTTTTGCTTTTCTTCTTTCAATGAAAAGCCGCGAAAGTTGTTGTTAATTATACAGTTCGACATTGTGCATTTTTATGCCGAGTTTTTTTTTCTTGCATTTTTTTTTTCGTTAATGGGGAGAGACCACTTGATTTTCATTAGGGGATGAATGCACGCGCGTAAATACAATTAAAAAAAGGAAAAATCCTACGAGGACCGCACAAAAGACCAGCAGCGGGGCAGCAAATGAAGGCCGACTATACTGCTGCCTATTGTATGGAAGCTCTTTTTTCTCCTCCTGCTGCTTTTGCTGCTGCTATTGCTGCTGCTGCTGATCGGGAAGACCTCTTGGAGGCGGCCATTATTATTATTATGATTGTTGTAAGCGGAATATAGGTATAGTGGAGTGGCCCTTGAGTTTTCCGCAGCGATAGTGAGAGCCATGGAGTGGCCATTATGTGTGATCATTTTTGTGCCTCGCTCTCGATCGGCGATAATTGATTAATTAGAGGATTTCCCTGTGCAACCACCGCCGCCGCCGCCGCCCGTGTGCGATGCACGCACGATCAATCAAATTAATTGGGAGCGTGTGCGTCTCTCGCTAACGGTACACGCTTTATTTTTAATCTTTTTCCTGCATCGTTTAGTTCATTTCACCGCGACTATTAGCTCCTTGTACATTATATCTATTTAATTTAAATGGGAAATATAATTGGGTTTAGGTGTATCTACTGTCTCTGATTTTATAGCTTGTATGATTTCTAATTTTAATTAAAGCAATTTTATACTTTTTTTTTTTTTTTTTATTATTACTTACTTCATTTGACATTGGTTTTATGCATCTGAAGAGAGATTTATTTTTGTCAAATGCTAAAAGATTTCTGTTTAAATGTGTTTTACTCTTTAAAATTAATTTTTTTTAATGTTTTTATTATTATTTTATATTCTTTTTTGTTTAATTAAAAAAATATTTTTTTAGAACTTTTATTGTTTGAATTTAAAAAGCATTTCATTTTTTGGAGCAATTTATTATGATTAGTTTTTTAATAAGCACAATTTAATATCTTTAAATTGAATTAAATTAATTAATTAAAAATTATTATTTATTAATTTAATTGAAACTAATCTTTAGTTTCTAATTATTAATCCGATGCGCGAAATAAGCACTAAATCTGAAGCAGAAAAAAAAAACAGTTATTAGAATCAAAGCAAAGATTTCTAATTTTAATTAAATCAATTACGCACGCATTAAATCCGATTAGTTGTCATCATTCGACTAAATTGGAGATAATAATTACCGATAATTAATTTGCTGATGATTTACTCCGTTGCTCGCAACGGGCTGCATCGAAAGCAAAGCAAAAACGAACAAACAAACAAAAAAGTAAAAAATAAAAAACAGAAAATAAATTGCCCAGTTTTTATTACAAGTAACATTTATAAATGTGGCTGCGTTGTTTTTAATTAAAGAATTAACATATAATATTAATAACCCGCTGAAGCAACAGCAGCAACGGCATCAGTAAAGCTAAAAAGCCAAAGCAGCAGAAGAAGACGAAGAAGAAGAACGCGGAGTGACGGACAAAGCGAAAAAACAACAAAACAAGAATGGACGCTGTATGTAACCTGTTTAAAATTAATCTGGGTTCAAACACCTGATTAACCGGTTCGATTTACACTCCAGCTATAAATGCCACTCATTAATATCATCATCTATAAAATAAGGACGTTACGATAACAATTACTTAATACGAGCCGCGCTCTTTTAGAAAATTCTCCCTATATGTATATAAAGAAGTAAATATATACTGCTCGCATGAATATCAATTTAAAATTTGCATTCTTCTTCTTGCATTTGTCGTCCGTATTGGTACATTTCGTGCGGCCGGATTAAAAAAGAGAATACCACTTGACAATTATAAGGGGATTAAGTGTATATTTTCGATTATCCTTTGAGCGGGTCTTACCGAGGACTTTATTCCTTGGGGAATGGCAAGCGGAGCGGTAAAAGGGGAAAGGGAAATACTTTTTATTCTACTCGTAACTCGTACATGTTCTGCACACACATAGAGAGCTGCAAGAGACATAAATTCATCCACGCATGGTTACAATGATCATCATCTAGCGCTTTTATACGCATCAGCATCTATGAGAGGTGCATATGCATATGATGCACATATCTAAAAATACAGCCTCCGAAGCCGCTGCTCTGCTGCCGTTGCCGTTGCTGCTGCTGCATCTGTGAATGAACTTTGGCAAGGTGGCCGGTCTTCCGGGTGCGAGATGCACAGCAGTAGCTGAAGTGAGTAGAAGTAGCAAGATTATGAATGAACATCACGCGACCGATTTAGCTACCTCACGGAAAAGAGAGCTATTCGCGTCTCCTGTACGTCGCAGAGATGACCCTAACTGGCTGCCGCTGATGCCGCTTAGGCATGTGCTGTGCATGCATGCTATTGCCTTCTTTTCGCAGAGATGCTGCTGCTCGCTCCGGTGGTGCACCAGTCCAAATAAATTATTCCATACATTTTATATACGCGGCCGCAAGTCCATTCGAACAAAAATACACTAAAGTTCTTGTTCCTTCTTTATTGTCGATATAACTCGGTGCCATTTCGAGAGGACGTATTCCTTGCCTGTTTGCCTGTGTGTGTGTGTGTGCGTGTGTGTGTGTGTGTTTGTATGTTCATAAAACGCGAGCGATAAGGCTCCGAATAAAATATAAGAATATAGCGTCGTAAAATGAACTCAGGTGTCGCTCGCTTCACCGGGAAGAATGCGAATAAAACCCTGAAAAACCGCCGCCCGCTCTTCTTCGGTTTCTTTTTTCTTTTTTCTTTTTTCTTTTTTATTCTTTTGCAAAGCAATTTGCGTATTTTGTAGTATTTTTTTAAATTAAATTTTGCAATACTTAATAATTATTAAATCATTACTATTAGGGACTATTTTAGTTAAATAATAATTAAAATAAAAATAGAAAGAAAGTTTGTTGTGAGTTTAAGGCATTAAAATCTTGAAGCTTTCATGTACTGAGTGTATTAAAAGATAAATTTAAAGTCCAAAAAGTAGGAAAAAGTGTTTAGTGCGCATATATTTATATATATACCTATAGAAGAAGAGCACACATAAATGCAAAGAGCAGTAAATTCATTGTCTCCAAGCGCTGCGCCGTTATTAATGAGCGCTTTAAATATAATCCTTTCATAGTTAGATGGCAAATGTTTTCTCAGCCGGGATTTCCATTGTCAGTGTTGGCAAGTCGCCGGCCGGAAGTGTATTTTAGTCTTTTAGTCCTAATTAACTCTCGACCACATACTACGCACACTGCAGCAGCATTCAAACAACTGCATGAAAGAAGTTCAGCTGAAGAAACTGAAACTGAAACTGAAGAAAAGTAGCTTAATGCTCGCAGGAATTTCGTCTGTCGTAGTCGTATATAAAACGTAATAAATAAAATGCATCTTCTTCTTCTGAAGAAGAAGCTGCTGCTTCTTCTTGAATGAATTTTGATCAGATGGTCGTTGTTGATTGTGAAGACAAATACGCTCGTTGGTTGGGTGCACAGTCTGGACTGGGGCCAAGAAAAAATCCGGTTCGTTCCATTACGTTTCCTCCCGCTTCATTCCTCATTATTCCTTCCTGCTATTACGCGGCGACCATTGCAAATAGCCCGTTCAAAAATGCCGAAATGATTAAGTACCGCTAATAGAAGTGATATTATTATTTTAACGAGTGGGCCACTGCCGGAATATAGTGGAGGCAAGGGAAAAAGAGCGAGCGAGTGAGCAGATTGAATATCAAAGGTTTCCACCCCTAGTTAAAGGGTTAACCGCATTATCCTCGTATAACAACATGGGATTATAGTCGAGTAAAGAGCTACCACTACCACCCGCACCACTCTTCCTCCCCGCTTATCTCTCTCTCTCCGTCTCTCTCTCTCTCTGGCTGGCTGCATACAACTGATGCTGTGTTTTATGTAGGTGCTGTATTTGCGGGGGTGTATTTAACCCCCGGTGATGTCCCGGTGTAAGTAAGTACCTACTATAGAGCTATTCGCTCCATATTTTATGAACATTAAGCAAGTTCATAATGAGGATCTGTTTGATGCTGTTTTCACTGAGCAGCACCGGCAAACGACGGCGCGACAACAAATGATAAGACCGGGCGAAATGGCTTCGCTCCTCTCTCCTAACTTGTTGGATCCTCCGAGACTCAATGCTGCTAACGCAATTATGCCGTGGTGCATTAAATCTCATGAAATTTCCATGAACCTTCTGATTACCTTTTAGTTTAAATTGCGAATACAACCTGCTCACATTGATCGAGAATAAACTTTTACTTAAGGGGTTGTTGCTTTTCTGCTTGTACTCGTACTATCCCAAAATCCCCCAAATCCATCATCTTGTCACTAACATTTTTATTTGCAATTTAGTATTTTTGTATTTTCATTTGTTTTTTTTTATGTCTTTATATTGTTGAAAAATAAAAATTTCATCCCTTATTTATAAGGATTTTTAAAAAAGATATTTTAGATAAATATTCAAGGAATTCGTTTTCTTTTATTAATGTGAAAAAAGTAGAAGAAAAAGTGATTGTCGCATTAGTGGACTATAATTTTGTTTTTTCCTGTTTTGTGGTTTTACTTTTTTTTGCCTCTCTTTCAAGATTTATATAACTGGGGTCTCATTTTTTGTTACGCTCTCTTAAAAATATTAAGTGTTGCTTTTGCATCTTTAGCATAAAACTATTTCTGAACAGGAAAAGAGATCTTAAAATTTTTTAAGTGCTTTTATCTTTCCTTACATTTGTTACTTTTAAAAACTTTGAATTTACCGCAAAAAATAGTTTAGAAAATACAAAAATAAATAAGGAAAGATTTTACAAAGCTCTTTTATCTTTCTATCTATTTATTACTTTTTAAAACATTGAATTTTCCGCAAAACATATAAAATAATAAACAATTGAATTAAAAAAGGACATTTCGATTAAAAAAACAAAAAAATAAACTTTTTAGTTAAACTTTACAAAGTACTTTTATCTTTCTGTCCCCTTATTACTTTTAAATAAACAAAAAACATAAATGAATAAGAAAATCTTGATTTATTTAAAAAAAAAACTTTTAAGTTAAATTTTACTTAAAAACCATAAGCTAAAGTATCGAAAAAAGGCGTTCATTAAGCACTTTTAAGTCCAGAAATAGAGCTTTCTTATTAAGTCGTCTAGTCGCGTGCTGAACGCTAAATTATTATTTATATTCAATTAAGTCGCTTTTTTGTACCAGCCGTCATTTTATGGACTTTCGTCTCTGCCCATGTCTATGCCTGCTTGTGTGTGTGTGTGCCTCTGCATGTGCCTGCGTACATATAAGTTGAAACGGTGTGCGGTTTTAGAGTTCGCGCGACAATGCGGCGTGTCAATGGCTAATGCACAAAGTCATTAATCACGCAGTAACAGCAGCAGCGGCAGCGGCAGTGGAGTCGGTCGCGGCCCAAGAGATAGCACCCATCTGCACCCGATAATCACTCTCACGTTATCTCCTTGCACGCTTCCTCAATCACCGGTTCGCTGACAGATCACCCCTGCCTGGCTGTCCGCTGTAGCGCGCCGCGTAAAAGGCGCCGCGACGCGCGCTAGAAAACCCTACCCGGAGCTGCCACACAGCGGCACCCGTATAGTATAAGTAAGCCGAGAGCGCGAGCCGCCACAGAAGGAAAAAGGTGAAACGCGCGCTAGCCTCTTAAAAACAATCATTACCTGCTGCTACAAACTAGCGAGAACGTTACTTAACGCACTTTAATTAATTACAATAATTACCGGTCTAGAAAGTACTCGCTGGATATTAGGCGCCTCATTATATCAACCGTTATGATTGTACTATCATCATCATCATCATTATATGTGTTTTGCATAAACAGTCTAACTAGCCGCATGAATCGATCGATTCCGTTTGATCCAGACACTCTTATTAATAATTGGCACCGACTGTACGTTGGGATTTTCCACGAACAACTAGCATAGCGGTTTTTCAACACTTACTACATACTGTTTTTTTAATTGCATGTTTAATTTTCAATTCATATTTTTTCTCTTTGTTTTATTAATTAAAAAATATATATATATAAGCAACCAAATTGATTTGGGGGTGGTAAAAATATATTTCTTTTTAATTTTCAACTTCCACTGAAGTTTTCTTTTTTAAGTTAATTAACTTAATTAATAAGTAAAAAACAAAGATTAAGTAAAAATTACCATCTTTGTAATTTCAAAGAAACATTAATATAATGTAATAAAAAGGACATTTACTATAAAGAGTCGTTGGTTGTGTGCCTTGGAGGCTGTTAAGAAGGAAGCCTTTATATTTTTATCGATTGGCAAACACGCAAAAATTGCAATTGCGCATTGGGAAATTCGTAAATGGGTTATTCTAATATTATACTACCTAGCCCCGGTGTGTACATCATCATTGTCTTAAGAACGGCAAGAGCAGGAGAGCCTAGCTTTGAGAAACGAGATGTTTCGCTGCCGCTTCCTTCTACTATTTCGCTCACCGCGGCCGCGGCTCACGAGCTGAGAAGAGAGAGAATCGTGGGAGTCTGGCTCGGAGGACTCCGCCTTTGACATATAACAATGCGAATCCGCGAACGTTCTTTCGCGCTCCGCGGAAGCCGCTTCGAACGTCGCTCCGTGCTCCTATATAGATATAGATGATAATAGTTGGCGGCGGAGGCGGTCCTGCCACGTGGGTGCCAAAGGAGGATCATAGGCGGTTCGCGCTTAGGAGAGGGAAACCATCCTGCGGACTCAGGACTAGAGCAGACGCATCGCAGCACGCAGCACACGCACACGTGTCGTTCGCTCTTCGCATCCGGTGCCTAGTTTTATTTGTTCCAATTGTACCGAACAGTACAATACTGACGAAACAGTGTTTAATCCTGCGGCAGCATCAGTATAGCAGGACAAACACTTTTGGGGTGTTTGTTTTGCGTGGTGTTCCGATCGGTTGACGTGCGCAAACCAGTAAGGTGTCTCGAAGTTTCGCATTACCTATCTCCTATCTACTGTCTATCTATATATACGTGAAAAACAGTTGTCCTGTTTGGTCCTGCCGAGAGCGTCGATTAGTTTTGTGTGCGCGGCCAATCGTACACGTGTAAACAATAGGTGCAAAACGGGGGTTGTTGCGCGGCGCGTAGAGAGCCAGGCAAAGGGTGCGCATCCTTCTTGTTCCTCGGTGACTTCCTTAGCAGTCTCGTCGTCACAGTGGCTACCGCACATCTCCAAGAGGTTCGCTCCTCGCAGGCGACGACTCCGTCTGTGATTCCGCCATGTGTTGACTTACAGATACTAACAACACAATTGCGGTAAGTTCACTTCACTACCTATCGGCACTTGTTAATCGAAACGGCCGCTGCTGATTAGCAAAGACTGTAAATATGAATCGCGTTAAATGAGCAAATGACGGGCGGCGGTGGAAGGTGCATTGTCAGTTAGCGCCGCCGAACAGATTCCGGAAGAGCACTCTGCTGTAATTACTTTTTGCGCACAGATCAATTACGTAAATTGAATCATTCGATTGACTCTAATTAGACTCGGCAACCATAAATTGTAGATGATGATGATGATATTTTCAATATTTTTTTTTTTTTTTACAAAAACGCCACTGACCACGTAATAATACTAGTAGTAATATAATGAAAGCGTTCTCAATTTAACAATGTTGCGATTGTTTGGCGGCCCGACCAAGCTGACTGATGAAGCAGTAAAATGCGAGCCACGAAGACAAATCGTCTCTCTGATTAGTAAATAGTTTTCGGTGCCAGGACAATGCTTTGGCATATTAATACATCTCTGCATGCGATTTGTGTCAGCCTTAACTGTCCGTTGTCATTAGGTTGAAAACAATGCGAGCGTGAAATCTATTAAAAGACCACTTCTTTTAACCCAAGAAGAAGCGATTTTCTTTGTTTGCCAAGAATCGTAGCATTATGACACGCACGAAAAAAGAGACCACTAAGTAGCCAAAATAATAATAACCGACGTCAACGTTTCGTTCTTCGTTTATTTTTCTGAATCCGCTGCTGTTACTGCTGCTGCTGCTGCCTTTTCATCTCCGTTTCTCTCTCTGTCTCTCTCTCGGCGTGTTCAACGAATTTCATAGTCAATCTTTGTTCTCTGGCTGAAGTGGCGTGCATCTGGTTTTCGTCAAGATTACACATGTGTTGTTCTCTTTTAGAATATATATGTGTAGTTCTGTTGTTCGATTGAAGTCCCCGTATATTTTTGAGTCTCCGCTGTTTTTGATCCATGTGTGTGTGAGTGTTCATGTACATGTAGTACATGTGAGTGTGCATGTGTTTGTGGGCATGAGTGTGGGTGTCTGCTACGATTTTCTTTTCCTCGAGCATCGGTGTCGGGTTACACCACTGACCCAGCTACATAAATCAGATTTCGTCACGACCCTCTCAAGAGGGTGAATTTTTGATGACTTTTCTATGCTAGCTGCTAGCGATTCCTATAATATGTGCATCAGAGCAGCATCAGCTTATCTTCCTATATGCTTAGGCGATGTTAATTAATCGTCGTGCAGGATGTGGCCGAAATTCCCTAAATGGCAACCAGATGTATCTTGCAAAGTTGTCTTTCTTTTGTCCCAGATGCAAGGGATCGTCTTTCACGTTTGCTTCGAGGTACCAAACTTCTTATAACGAACCCCGAAAAAGTCAAATTTTAAATGCTTTTTTATTCACTCTAGTAAAGTAAAACAAGTCTTTGTTTCAATTTAAATACAATTGTTGTATAATCTTTTTTTTTTGTGCATAATTAATATTTATTATTTTTTGTAACAATTTTATTTATCTATTTGTTTGACCTAATTTTGACCACATTTGCATTTAATTTTTTGAAGTCAGCGTTTCTAATTTGGAGCCATTATTTAATAAATAAAAGTCTTATCCTTTCCCTCAAGAACCGAAGCTCATAAATTATTGTTTTATTATTATAATATAATATAAACTCAATCGTAAAATTGGGTAGCTGTAACAAGCATTTAGAAAAGCAACATCCCTTATCTCTAATTTCGGCCAAGGATTGTTTTTCTTTTTTAATTCTGATTGCTACTGTTTGAAAGTTATCTAAGTCCCAAATGCTACTCTTTATCATCGGCCAGACTGTTTTAATTATATTATTGTACATTAATACAAATACCACTGAAATGGGAAAATGGTTAAACACACTAACAAAAAGAGAGGAAAGGTCAAAATGTTCAATGCTAACTGGGCCAAATCGACAAATTCTAAACGCGATAAAACACAGCACATCAAAATCATTAAATTATAAATTACGAAAGACGCAGTTATTCTTTTATTAGCTCGCGCCATATAATTCACATAATACGCCGAGCCAATTTATCAAAAACAAAGTAATTAGCAATTGTGGATTTATTGCGGAGAGTGTATGGAGAGTATAGTAACGAAACGCGCACGAGTCCACTAAAGATTTACTAAAGAGCAAAGAATAAAAAAGAGCGGCCTAACTGCTTATTGCTTCTGCCGCTTAATGTATTCTCTTGTAGAATAATAAATATTCTTTTACGATCAAGTGAGTGGCCATAATTCATTGCAAATGTATTTATTCACTAAAGTTTTCCTCTATATGATATCGAATGTCGGTTTGGATCGTTTCCTATTTCCACGATGATCAAAGCCTATTTATTTTCCGTTACGATCCGCCGAACCGTTTTCCACGCTGCTCCTCATCTATAACGCATCATCGAGCTCGAAAGTCTCGCAGGACACAACAGTGCAGGACTTGTTTCGCAGCAGCAGCAGCAACAGCAGCGGCGGCGGATTGTTCGAAAAGACAAGCCAATATTTCACCCGGGAACGGATGTGCGCTTCCTTACGATCGCACAACGCAACGACAATCCTTCAAATATTATCTGTATACATTCCGTACACATTTGCTGAGAAGAGAAGAAGTCGAATGCATTGGCTGCAAAGTACGAAACTACAAAACAAGGAATCGCTTGTTGCTGTACTGTCTCTGTTGTGAATGCGAATTTTTTCCATTGCGTCCGCCGATCCATTTTGCCGGCCAGACAAATGGATTTTGCGACAATCTAAAAGTGATTCGAGTCCCTTTGTGTCCACCCCGCTCGCGTCCAATAATCCCGGCTTTGCATACGGCCTGAAAGAGAGAGTATATCCCTTTTCAAACAACTATAGCCTCACTATGTGTCATTTTACCGATTCCGATTCATGGACAATTCAATTTCCCTCATCATAGAAATGCGTATTACGCTCTTGTTAGGTTCGTTTTGATGCAACACAAACAGTTTGCTTTTTTTTATTTTCAGTCGTTCAGCATCCAATGCACTGCTGTTGCTGTAGTGTCACTCATTTGTACTTTTTCTATGCAAGCTGTACAATGTAACAGCTTTATTTCTTTTCGTTTTTGTTTTGTTTTTAATATAAAAAAAGTTAAATTTTAATTAAAAGTATGCTAAAACTTGAAATTGTTACAATAAAACAAATAAATTATTACATTTTGTAAATCATTTCGATTAATTTTGATTTTTTCTATAATGTAAATTGTAAAAGAAGAAAAAATGCATTAACTGCCTTATTTCTTTTTTTTCACTTAATTTTTTTTTTCAAATAAAAAGTGCTATTTAAATTGTTCCAATATAAGAAAAGAAATATTATATTTCATAAAACTATTTGAATTTTAATTAATTTTGATTGTTCTGTACATATTGCAAATTCCCCAAGATGAAGAAGAAGAGTTGCAGTATGCAATTTATTTGCAGCGATTTGTCTTTTCTTTAAATTGCGCAATATAAAGCACGAGCTAATGGCGTAAATGCGCTCTTCATTACAATTACTTGCGTTTCTTCGCTGTCGCGTAATAACACACATTATTGCGTCCCATGTGTTGCGCTCGCATACGGAGCGTAATTGTAAAAATGCCATTAGGAGAAATTCCGACGCATTGTAGGGATTTTTTGCATTATTATCTCGATGCACCGAGCATATTACATTTATACGCATCTAGCGCATCTCTATCTGAGCAGGATAACGATCTCTATGATGTCCGATCTTTTTGTCCTCCTACTCCTCCTTCGTAAATGCCGCACTGGGGCCCCTTCTGACGATGACGATGATAACAAAAGCGTCGCAACGTTTACATAATGACTGCCACAATGAGTGTGTCATCAGAGTCGCTTGTTCCGCAAGGAAGTGAGTGATTTTCTATTAGGCATTGTACGGTTCCCTTGTTGTTCTTCTTTCCGCGCACTTGACCCCCGCGATTGCGTTGTTCCACTACTACCCTCGTGAGCTTTTCGCAGAATAAGAAAATTCCTCTAGTTTATCTCTATGTATGTAACTTTAAAGTATTTGAAATTATGAGAAAGATTTTCTTTTTTATTTAATTTTTATTTTTGTAAGCTGAAGAAAAGCCGTAAAGGTATAGTATAAATAACTGTACATAATGCAAGGATGGGGAGCTTTTATGCCGCCCGTCTTTTTTAGACGACGGGAAAATTATTCTTTGATACACGTCTTTTAATAATATCCTGATACCTATAGATATGCAGATAATATAGCGGAAAGAAAGAGACGAGAGAAAAGTTTTCTCTTTAAAAATTTACAATAAGGTGCGGAATCTAAGGAGAAGATAATTACGCTCGATCCACTTAATTAATCTTCGCTTTTTATCTCTTCTGTCTCTCGTTTTTCGAGAGCTGCGCGTCGTTATTCCATTATGTTATCGCAAAGATTATTATGCGCGTTTTGTACCCTGGGTCTTCGTTTTTTTTCATTTTTTTTTTTTCAATATATATATTAAATAGCAGCAGCATCAGCAGTGCGCCCGAAAGAAAAAGCGTAAAAAAGCCGATAAAACACAATGTTGTTTCCTTGTTTCACTGACCTTTGATTAAATGATTTTTCTCCATCATATACATAACAATATGATATAACAACCGTCGAGCATGTAGAATACTTTTCAGTGTTTGTGTGAGTGTTTTCAAAAAACACTTTTTCGAGCGAGAAACGATCCGATAAAAGCAGCAATCGTTTTGTTTCTTATATTAATCTCCAACTAACCTTCTGACACTTCGATTGTTCTCCGAAAAAAATCACGCGAGAGAATCAGTAGTTATTAAAATGACGAGCGCAGACACAGTCGATCTCTCAGTGTTGATGATGATCTAGAACCAAATGTTACGCTATTGCCGTTCCAATTACTAAATGTTATTCAGAAATAAATTTAAATAAATGGCAAACTGTATATAATAAGTATGTAGCGCGACCGAAAATGCATTGCATAGAGCGGCAAGCTGGAGAGTTGCAGAGAGTTATTTAGAAGCGGAAATTAAAATAGTTGCCCCCGAAAAATAATTATCGTCGATCGGGATTCGACTATAGAGAGAGAGTATAGTGTATGAGAAAACCGGCACATTGCTGCAGATATCATCAATGATGCGGTCTGTTTCAGAACCATGTCTTCCAAACGAAAATCGCCGCCGACCAAGTTGCAAGAAGGCGCGCCGTCAGCGGACGACATGATGGGCGCCGCGCTGCCCCCGCCGACCGCCGGCAACGGCGGCGGCAGTGACGGTGGCGGTCTCACCGACCTGGACGAGACCAGCAGCAACAATCTGAGCGACGAGGACCAGCCGACGTCCACGTACAAACTGAGCGAGTCGTCGAACGGATCGCTGTCCGGGTCCGAGGACGGTCTCGACGACGACCGCAGTCCGCCTTTGAAAAAGCAACGAGTCGCGGGGGCGGCCGTGGTCGCATCGGACCTAGCGATGCCGGCCGCGATCGTGACCGCCGCCGCCGCCGCCACCTTACAGCACAACCACAATAATCATAGCGCGGACAAGGAGCGACGACGCAATTCGTCCGAGTGCAGTTCGCCGGTTTCCGATATCAAAACGAACAGTACTAGTATTCATTACAATAATAATAATAGTAGTTTACATAATAACAATAGTTCCTCGCATCCTGCTAAACGCTCAATGGACGATGTCCTTAAAAGACTCACCTCCAAAATGAACAGCAGCACCCTCAAGGAAGAGAATAAAAGACCGACGCCTGCAACGACGCCCAGCAATTCGTGAGTCTTTTTTGTTTTCCTTTCTCGTTTCTTTTCTCTCTGGTTTTTTAATCTCTCGTATTTTTTACTATGATTTTTTTTTAAATAAAAACTCAATACAAATGTTGTAATCTATAGTTTTAAGTATGCAATTCCTCTGAAAACACACTTTCCTTAATCTGGTTTTCGGTTCGTATGTTTAAAGATAAAACCTTTAGGCGTCTCACCAGTGGTTATAAATAACAATAATTGTTGTATAATTTATGTATGCAATGTACACTAGTCAACTTACTCCAAATAAGCGTAATATTGTTGTGAATAATCGGAAATTCGCCTTGACTTTTTAACCCTCTTCGCACGATAACAATATTCATGTGTGTGTCTTAACATATTAACCCAATTTTCCATTCATCTTTTGCCGTTGCGTAACACTTGTAGTAGCATTACTTAAATATATGCAAAACGGAAGGAGGGCTGCATGGTCTCTGACACTCATTAATTATTGCATTGTAATAAATAATCAATGAAAGCAGCCGTCGAGGAAATTGCAATATTGAATTTTAATTCTTTTCAAAGCGTTCTCCTTTCATCCATCCATTTTCGAAGATTATTTTATTAATATAATTTTTTTTTACTTATCGTCTGCAGCTTAAAAAGATTTTTTTTTAAATGAAACTGATTTTGATTTTGTTAAACGATATGTTTTGCCAACTATTTAAGTAGTTTCATTTTTTAAATCTGATTTTTTTATAGTTTTTTAACGGCTATATTTATAAGCGTGATAAAATATGAAATATTCTTTTGAAATTTTAAAATTGGAACATTTTTCACCATTTTATTCATTTTTTAAATTTATTATTAATTCTATATATTTTTAATTTCTTTTTTTTTATAGGAAAAAAAGTAAACTACGAGCTTTTAACGTAAAATTATTTAAATCTGCTGTATATCGGCAGTACAAACAAAATGTCTTTTCTTGTGTTGCCCGTGTCTCGATGCATAATAAAAGAGTTTGATACGTGGCATCGCGTCTCTACGTGCAGATTGTGTCCAAGCACGCTGCATAAAACATCCCCCAGACCGAGCTAACAAAGTTTTTCGCTGTGCATTGCTGCAATTGCTTGCTTTGCTTCTGCTTTCTACTCTTTTACTCTTTTTTTTCCCTGTAAATAAATAAAAAATAGCATACAAATCTAGACAGTTTGGTGCAGTTGGCGGCTTGCTCTCTGCACAGGCAGCACAAGCAGCGCCATAGGAAATAATGAGCTTCATGATTTTTCTCTCTGTGTGTTGCAGTGATGAGGGTGCGCCCGCTTTGCAAGAGGTTCTAGCCGGAGATAACATTATGGAGAAGGAACGAAAGCTCTCTGAAATGATACTGCAATTGCAAATGGTTCGCGAGCAGCTCTTATCGCAGCAGCAATCACAATTAAACGAACAAAAGGTAAGAGTTTTCCTCCTCTTTAATTATTCCCATTTTCACGTGCGATCGATTTTCGCGTCCGCATTCTGCTTACATGCCTTTCGGACTTTTCTCTCTGTGCACCACTATAGCACAGAGTTAAAGTAAGGGGCCAAAGAGAGTGAGTGCAGCCAAAGACTGGCAGCAGCAGCATCAGCAGTAGCAAGGGTTTTTGTCTTGTGTATTTTTTTGCGCGTACGCGATCTGCATTCAGGTCAGCACCTTGTTGACTTGCTCTTTTGAAGGCTACTGCCACTGTGGGGAGCAGAAGAAAAACACAAAGGGAAATATGTGAATAGACTATGAGCTCAAGTTAAATTAAACATAGTACTACTACAACATACTGTTGCAAACGCACGAATATAAAGCACAAAAACACACACACACACACAACGAAATGAATAATGAACGAGATGTTCTCCACGCGCGCATTTACATAAAAGTCTTTCTGTGTTCTCCCTCTGTATATGTATGTGTGTTTTTCTATAACTGTATGTGTGTAAGTGTGTGTGTATGTGTGCATGCCCAGACCTATTACAGCAGAGCTTTTCCCCATTGAAGTCGTTACACATTCAATTCTCTTTTCACTCTTTCTCTGTTTGAGCTTTGTAATTTTCATGCAGCGCGGCGCGGAGAAAGGAGGCGGGGGCGGCGGCGGACGCCCGGGCGGGATCCTCGTTGTGGTCGCCGCTCGCTTTTTGTTACATCCTTGTCCTGTGCTTTGTGCCCTTTCTTCGCGCGCCAACGACTTTCAGCAGCAGCAGCGGCAGCATAGGCTGGAATACTGTTGCTTTATGTTTGTTTGGAACACTGTATAGAACAGCAGTCTCTTCAGTAACGCGCATTGTCTCAACCGTGACAGCACCCACGCGCATTTTGTTTCCCATTGGTTCTGGCAACGTTCATCACCTAATAGCCATTGGTCAAAGCTTCTTTATGAACGCTAGCTGCTTTATTATCCTTATGGCGCACGGCTCGCTTCTAAATTACCACTATGATAAATAATCCGTTATGTTCTTGCTGAATATAAACAATTTATGTTATGCCTGATGTTTCGTTTCCGGAACTATACTCCTTTTTTTATTTCTTTTTCTTTTATTCGTTCTTTTTTTTTTATAATTTTTTTTATTCGCTTTTTGTTAATTTCTTTTTTCTTTTATTCGCTTCTTTTTTTAATTTATTTTTCCTTTTTGGAAAATAACTAAATTGTAGTAATTCAATTAAATAAATTAATAATTATGATAATGAAAAATAATTGACCTAGAGAATTTTATTTCATTATCTTGAATGGAAAAATAACAATGCAGTAAAATAAATTATCGCTTTTATTTTTAAAGAAAAAAAATAAAAATAATAATCGAAGGATATTAATACTCAATCGTCCTGATAGTTAAAGAAAAAAGTATGAGCAATAACATTAATGACATAAAGAAAACGGCAAAGAAGCAAAAAGAAAGAAAAAACACAGAGAGCTATGTATGTACATGTACTAAAGGAAAACATTTAAAATCTAAAGAGTCGTTTTTGAAATTATTGAACTGAAATCGAATCGAATCGTCTCTTTATAAGTATTATGTAGCGTAGGTACTACATAAAACAGTCGCATGTGTATATGGCGTATAAATAAATAAATGAAATAAGGAGGGAAAAAGGGAAACGCGGTGGACGAGAGAAGAAGAAGAGGGCCGTTTGTACGGGGGAAATAAAAAAGAGGCAAAGAAGAAGAAGACGACGAAGAAGAAAAAGTAGGTACAGGCAACGGGCTAAGTGTAAGAGCGGTCGGTGTTCGGTCGGCCGGTCCCTCAAGTACCTCATCGAACGTGTATGGTTTTCCGTTAATGGCGGTCAATTTATAAGTATTTCTCATCGAAATAGCAGCAGTAACATACTTGATGATTCTAGTTAAACGCGCACCGGACTCCATCGTAAACTCGGGCCACTATGTCCATCGCGCGGATCTTTTAAACTCCGCTTTTACGACGATATATTAAAACCGTGCCGCTTTTAGTTTTATAGAAGTAAGGTTAAAGAGAAACATAAATTATAATATATTCATGCCCGACTACCTATACCCACTAACTAAATGTATCTGCAAGTGCTCTTCTCCTTTACCAATGTATCCAATCACCACCACCTTCTTTCTTCTTCTTCTTCTTCTTCTTCTTCGTCTGCATCTTCTTCAGCTTCTTTGCTCTATGTTCCAAACTATTATCGTTAACTTTGTAGTTTATTCTATCGACAATTAATTAAATTTAAATGTAACACATTGGAATTCCAACTTTGATTTCCAATCATTCATGTGGAACCATTTTCCATTTAATGCCCTTTTTTACAACAAAATATTGCAACTATAAAATAATTCATGAAATCAGATTTAAATTATCATCTGAATGATTTAAAATTTAAATAATTTAATGTGAATTAAAAAAGCATTAAATATAATTAATTTATGAAGCATGAAGGAAAACTCAGGACGAACAAAAAGAGTAAAGACATTTCTTGTTACTGTTGGTCGTCATCAAAAGCTCCGTTGACTGACTGAACTAAACGGTAATCCAGAGAATTTCCGAGTGCTAAGTGATGAGCCTCTAAATAAGTTTTTTGATGCGAGGAAGAAAACAGGAACAAGATGGATAGCAGCGAGGAAAAACTACTTTGACTATAAACCGGCTAAAAATACGAATGCAGAGAACAAGCGATTTTTCAAATCCGGATAACTACCAGCCAGCCAGGCAGCATAGCAAGCACTGCACTACCACTAGTTAGTGTCTCAACGTCTCAAAGTATAGTTGCAATTAATGTTCTCCACTTCTTAAAGTGTTCGGCCTTATGTTTGTTACTTCGTAGAGTTGCCATACAGAATCCCCAGAATACAGACTGCGCATTCTAAGGGAGAGACTATTTGTTATTAGAAGCCGAGACACACAGAGACAAGAAGCAGATAGAAACAAGTGTGGAAACAGAGAGAAAACGGTAATATCAAAGCAGGTCCCCAATTCCATCATCTTAGGAGCGGCTTAGAGGAGAATTGTCGCTCTGTGAAGAAGATATCGCTTCGCTTCGCACAAACAAAGAGCAGCAAAGCGTGTTAAGACATTCACTAAATATTATTGCAACAAATGCCCCCGTCTGCGCTGCTGCGATGGGGGTGCCACGAATGAATTGCACACACACACACACACACTCGAACCACCCCACTCTTCTTTACATTACTATATATCCTACCTATATATTATTATATAGATAGCTGAAGCCGCCACCGCTCTTCAAGATGCACATTATACATGTAGATCCCTCTGTAAATTTATAATTACACGACGCTTCTTTCAACATCTTGATCCTTCAGCGAGCGTAATCCCAATAAAGGGCGCAAAGCGCGTCTATTTCCGAGCCACTTTTTTACTCTTTTCTTTCATTCTTTCCTTTCTGTTGGTTTTGTTGTGTTCGTCGCGATATATTCCAATTAAAAGAAATGTTATTCTTATCGGCGGCAATTTTCATGGCATAATTATTGCGCAATTAATACCGCTCGCTGCGTTCCCTTGTCCATCTTTATGGCTGTCGTTTGTTATTTTAATAGCGCGATGCACACACAATTATTATAGCTACGGTTTTTATTCTTCATTCTTTATTCTCTCGCAAAGATAATCGCAATTCGATCGATTTGCAATTTATGATTATCGATACCTGTGATTAAAGAATTAAAAAAAAAACTAATCAAGTTTTTCCTACAAGAAAAAAATCACTTCAAATTTAAATGTTTCTGTTAATATGTTATTCTTTAATTAAAAAATGAAAATGATAAAGAAAATAAAAACATAAACAAAGAAGTAATAAGTAAATAAATCTAAATGAATATCATATAGTTTGTATTGGTATTTATGGCACGTTTGTCACTTTTTTTTTTAATGGTAAATGGGTGCGAAAGGTGGTAGCTGTTTGGGGAGTCTGGGAGCAAGACGTAATTGTAGCTAATCTCGTTATCATTAGCAGAGAGCTACGACGTCGTAGTCGCGCCGCATCTGATTTCGGGACCGTCAAAGGACTCTTTCGCGGACAACCCCCTTTACCGGCTGCGTTTGTATGCGTCGTAACTGTGTTGTTAGTGTGTTTGTGTGTGTATGCGTTCCGGAATAGGGTAATTAAGTAATGGGAATCAAAGTTGCGCGCTTTCTGATCCTCTGCGCTCTCTATTTGCACAACAAACTGTTTCTCCCATAGCTCCCCTTCTTCCTCCAATCATTGTCGATCTTCTTGTTTGTTTGATTATTATCTTTGAAATTCCTGTGCAAAGCGCAAAACTTTTTGCTTGTCTCTGATCTGTCTTCGCAAAGGTAATTATTTACTTTTGCAAATACTAATTTCATTCTATGCAATTAAAATTTTGTGCGACAGAAAAATAAAAGTTAATTATCGAATTATTAAGATATTATAAAACGACCAATTTTGGATTTTGGAGTAATGTAATTATTAATTCATTAATAATTTCTATTGCAATTATGATTAGCATTCTATTTATCAATAGTGAAATTTTCAATAACAACCCCTTTCAATTCGGCGCTCATACACCCAGAGAGATAGATATACAGAGAGATTTATTTGTGTATACGTTCCATTTCGTTGTTAATAATTCCCGGCTGATTATAGAGCGGACTGGAATAGTATAGTACAAAGGACTTTGTCAAATATTGGTCTGATTATAATGTTTTCCACCCACCCACGCACACACACACACACACGAATACAAATACACACATACACAAAAATACGAATACAAATACACAAACATATATGCGCATAGAGAAACAAATACATAGAAATTCATTGGATGAGAGCAGAGCGCCATTATGCGCATTGATATCAACCCCGTCGCGTACAATAACAACTAATTTCCATGATTCCAATTGAAAGGGCCGACTCAGAGAATATACTCTGTGCTATAGATATACCACACATACTACACATGTATCGCAGCGCGCGTTGTTTGTTTGCTTGTTTGCTACAAACGAGCGAATCGACTCTACAATATGCGGACCACAATATCATATAATGACCGCTATTAACCACTGTAATCATGATGAATGCCTTTCCACCCCCTGCGTGATACAACGTATCGATGTTTCAACACCGGCTTTATATCTCTGTGTACAGCTCTCTTCTCTTCTTCACGCGTTTGCATTTTATACTATATACGCACAAATTGTATATATCTATCGATGCAGATTGTACAAGAGCAGAGGCGGCTAGTGATGATGATGATGATGATGGTGGTAGTGGTATAGGAATAGATGGGTTTTAAAAAATCCATCTCATGCTTGATTCTCGATGCTCGGGTGCGATTAAACGACGGCGACACACGTAATGACGCTGCGATTTCCACCTGCATTATTAAATTATCTTACGCGGGTAATTTAACACAATTATAAATGCAAGTCACTCGCTGCATCGCGCGCTACTTAGTCTATGTAACAGCCATACAGCATGCCAATGCATATAGTGGCTTTGGCTTCGAAAATTAGAAACGAGCGCACTTTGCTCTTTACTTGTTTGTCTCTCTCTCTACTTTTCGTTTTTTTTTTTTTTTAGCGTTAGCGAATTTCCAGTAGCGGATTATCTTGACGGTTTAATTTTAATTATTAGGCGCCTCGTGTCGCTATTATTATGTGCAAAGTGCATCGGCTACTGGGTGTTTTTTTTTTCGGTTTATAATCCAACTTTTTATTCATTCATAGTTTTAATTTTTTTTTTTTTTCAAGACATTTTTAATTTTGGTTTGAAAATTACTTCCTTTTTGTTTAATTCATTTTTTTTTTTAATTTATATTCAATTTTCTTTCTCCTAATCCAACTCCTTACTCTTATTAAATTAGTTAAATAAAAATTAAAAAGAAAATTATTTTTTTGTTTAATGCAGTTTTTTAGGAAGTCAAAAAGTTTCTTGATTAAAAAAAATTCAGACGTTTTACCGATTGTTATTTTGAAAAAAAAAAATAAGAAAGAAAATTGAATGATCCTGTAGATATTGATGCAATATATGTGCAATTGCAATTCTGCGGACAGAGATCGCACCAGTGAGATACAATAAATAAACTGACGTCACTGAAATCGTGGCAGCAGCTAGCTAGCTATAAAAAGCGTTGCATCGAATATGAAAAATAATAGAAATGGTAACTAAAAATAGATCGGAAAAGAAGTTACAAGGACTAATAGAGAGCCGTGGAGATAAGCGCGCAATAATTTTTCCTATTTTTAAAGAGCTCTTTTTTCGACTATACTATACATAACTAACGACTCACTGACTCCATATTCTCTCTCTATATATTTCAGTTTAACTGTACTATATGCATCATATACAGTGCGATCATTTAAGTAGTACCCCCCCCTGCTAATTTCTAAACTAGGCAACTTATGAAGCTTAAATTCTAGGCTATATATATAGACGCTAGTCTGCCCTTGAAACTGTCA
>JASKGO010003981.1:0-45653 GCA_030556065.1 Holobus sp. GC000080
CTTTATGCCAATAATTTGCAAAAGTTGTCCTATGTAGGTATACAAAATTTGGTAAAAATCGGTTGATAAATAAAAAAATGACAGGGGTGGAACACTTTTTTGTGTCACCCGGTATATAAAATTTAATATAAATTAATTTTTTGAATTTAATTTCATGAATAAACCGCAAAAAATATTTTTTGGTGCAATTCATTTCTGAAATTCTTAAACGATATTCTGTTTCAAATAGTTTTTGCATTTGTTTTATTTATATTGTTTTATATTATATACAGGAACAAAAATTTAATTTTAAATACTTTCAAAGTTAAATTGAAGAAAAATCCAAAGTAATTTAATTATTATTAAATCTCAACATTTTTTTTTTTTTTTTTTTTTATTAAAACGTCTAAAACTATTTTTTCCTTTTTAATTGTTTTTGAAAAACCAACTTATTTTAATATCTTCTAACAATTTCTAACAATTTTTTGCACTACTTTTTCTTACAAAAAATGTAAATTCAGACAGATTAGAAAGATTTCAATTTATTAAATTTAATTTTATAAAATAGAAAATTAAAGGTTTAATATGATTTAATTCCTTGTTGTTTTATTTTTTTATTTTTATTTTTGTTTCAAATAGTTCTTAGAATTGATTTTTTTTTTATATTAATAAATAATAAAATTAAATAGACATTTTTTCAGTATTTTTAATTTAAATTAAGTTGTTAAATTAAATTTAATAAACCCTAACCAAATCTAACCGAAAAAAATAAGCAGTAAATTATAATTACAGAGAAAAGCATGCAAAGTAAACCTTTTGAAAACAGAAAACAGTAAATTAAGTAAAAGTAGGTCCCATTAAATTAAAGTATTAAACAATCATATATTCTACAGTGATCAATAGACAAACCAATCATTTACTTATTGGCTTTATACTCGTACCTTTGTAATATTGTAATATCCGAACAAATGAATATTGCTTATGTAGTGTAGGATATATGCATTAGACACATTGTTATTATTATTATTATTATTACTATCATTATTAGGAATATGTGTACATGTTTGAAGGCATATACAACAAACGACCATCAGCATCAGCATCGGCATCGGCATCGGCAGCAGCAGCAGCAGCAGCAGAAGAGGACGACGACGGAAGCAGCAAAGAGGCGAAGAAGCCGAGAGAAGAGAGGAAGAAGAAGCGAAGTCGCCGCGGAGTACGGACGGTCGGTCGGCCGGCCGGCCGCGGTTCGGCTGGCTCTTGGGGAGCGGGCGCTCGTGGGCGGCGAATGTGGGATGTGAAAGAAGAGACCCACGCGGGGACCAACGTTCCCACGGCCACACGACTGCTGCTAAATCTTTTTCTCGTTATACTTAGTTTGTGTGTTCGTTCCCTCTTTCTTTCTTTCCATCTTTCTTTCTTTCTTTCTTTAATTCCTTCCTATACCATACTATACTCAATACATACTGTATGGTAATATGACTTATAAAACTTATTCTCCTTCTCTGTCAATACTAATGCAAACATACACATACACAAACACTTAAACATAAGCAACAAACCAAAGTTTCGATTTTAATGTATTTTATTATGTACCTATACACATAATAATAATAATAATAATAACAATAATATATGCGGCTTTTATTTATTGTTGAATTAATAGAGTAGTGTTATGTGTGCATTATGTGTTTGGCATTTTTCTTTTAGATTTGCCCTGTATACATTTGCTAAGAACTAATTAATTAAGTTTTGGTATTTCAGTTTAAAAAAGAACTTCTTTCTTTGCTTTAATTAATAATGTTTGTAAATTAATTTAATTTATTGTTTATGGGAAGCAAGTACAAGTTGTATACTGAAATGAAATGATACAGTAGTGTTGCAAAACTGCATATTAGAATTTGGGACAAGTTGCTTATTTGACGAAAATAACAATTAAGAAATGTCATGGGAACGTTTCTGCGATTGGTTTTTCAATAGTTCGTTTTTTTTTTTAATTTATTTTTCTAGTCCAATGTCTTATTAATTAATTTATTAATTAATGGTTAATTTATTGGCAAATTTATAGTCTTTTCTCCTAAAAGTTTACTATATTATTGTTTCCATAATTATAACCTTTCACTATACGAGCAGCATTACGAATATACTATGAAAGGATTGCATTTGTGGGCAAATTAAGAATAAGAATTAAATATTTATTATGTGTTAATAAGAAATTTATTATATACATATAGACTTCCTGTCTGTTATGCATTGCTGTTTTGCATTTTCATTTTATTTAATTTTTAATTACCAAAGGCATCCTGTTCAATTGTTTATTGCAAATTTAGATCCTGGTTTACTACTGAGCTATAAGTATAAGTAAATAAAACAAAAGAAAAGTGTTAAAAACTGTACAATTGAACTAAATGAAATTTTTAATTTATGAGTGCTAATAAAATCCTACTACTTTTAATTAGTTTCGCTTCTTGAATTGTTCCAACTTATAAATACATTAATTATTTACAGTTATTTCGTGTAGAAATAATTAAATAAAGTTTTTTTTGTTTAGTTTAAATTTAAAACAAAAATCAATCGAATAAAAAAAGATGTACAGGGCTTCCTTATAAGACATTACTTATTTCGATAACTACAAAAGTATTGGAAAAATCTTGGATTATGGAACTTTTTTAACCTTAATTTTTCTAAAAGCAACGAAGGCGCCGTTTGATTTTTTATATTGTATTATTCTTTTCTTCTTCTAATATTTGGTTTTTTTTTTATTTTGAAAAAAAAAATCGTGTCTTGGTGTGGTCAAAAAACGATCCTAACATAGTTATTTTTCAAGAGAGACTTTTACAAAAATAAATTCATCATTAAGAACTTTTTTATGTAGAATTTTTTAATGGACATGACACTTAATAATGGCTTTTCACATTGAAGTCAAAATGAAAACTGAGTGTGTTCTGCTCTTTTTAATCTTTTGTCTAATTAAAGTAGGGAAAAATTAAAATTATTTTCATATCAACAACATAATTGGACACAAACCAAGAAATTATTCTGACTTTTGATACTTTTTATGCCCCCTTTTTCATTAATTTCAAGAAATTAATTTATTTTTAAAATATTTTCTAATTTTAAGTTTTATTTCGTGAGAAATTAATAAAATTAAATTATAATTAAATAAATTATAAAAAAAATACTTTTTTTACTGTTTCAATTTTATTATTACTTTAAAAAAATTTCTGGCTTTGATTGCAAACAAATTAAAATGTTCATTTCGGTATTAAATTCAACATCAAAACCTCTTGCAGATTAAAAAATATAAGGCTAAATGATCCATTCCTCACTTTAAATAAATAACAAAATTCAAGCTATGCAAAAATATTTAATTAATTAACTGAGCAAACACCCTGTAGAGACCAAAGTACAAAAATAGGAAGTGTGAAGAAGGAGCTGAAGAAGAAGAAGAAGAAGAGGCACGAAAAGAAGATCTTCACAGTATAAAGAGTATTTATGCGTCTGTGTGTGGGAAATTGACGGTGCAAAGCTCGCAGCAGACGTTTACCTAGACATTGAAATTACACTCTATTCCGGCCAAGAGTTAATTTTGGACGGCGGATCCGACGCGCGAAATGCAACAACCCTCTTCAAAACACACTCACTCAAACAAATAAACATACTATGCATTTGATTACATATCTTTAAAAAATAATTATTATTAAAAAAAGAAAATAAACATTGAATTAAAACATAAAAGCAACAACAACAAAAAAAAAGTTCAAAATACAAAAAAAAATATTTTTCTTAATTTTATTCTAAGGAATTTTATTCAGAATAAAAAGTTTAAAACTTTTTAAAAGTTTATCAGCCAAATATTTCAGTTTTATAAAAGTTTTTTTGGCTAGTTTTTTCTATATTTCAATCTAAAAATTTAAAATTTACATTTTATTCAGAATAAAAAGTTTCAAACAATTCAATTTTTTTATTAGACCTACTTTTTAGTTTTCAGGGTAGTTTTCTCTTTATCTTTATCCAAAAGTGTTAAATTACATTTTTAAATTGTTAGAATATTATTCTGAATAAAATGTTTTCAACACTTCAATTTATTTATTTATTTTTTAAATTTTTAGGGTAGTTTTTCTATAACTATATCCAAAAATTAAAAATTGATTTCTTAATTCTATAGAACTTGATGTGTGGCTACTATAAAATAACATAGAAGCAGAGCAAATGAAGTAAACCAAACTAACGAAATGTATAGTAAATGCAAGAAGCAAGAAGAAGAAAAAAGCAACGGTGTGAATTAGAAATCGATCGTTTCGCGTTTCCATATACTTCATACACAACACCAACAACAACAACAGCAACTACAATAAAATAACAATAGAGCGACGTGTTTCTAATTGTCTGCTATACCACTACAACTAAAACACGGTATATCGAGCGCATCTAGCGCAAAATACGGCAACCCAGATTTAATACAAAAAATAAAAAAGGAAAAAAAGTACCAGTCACACAAACAGAAAGAAGAACAGAAGGAACTTGTACATTATTTACAAAGAAAAAAAAAATGCACACAAAAACGTTAAATAGATATAAAATGAAGAGAAATCAATTTGTAAAGAGCGGAAATTCTTTGCATTCTCCGACGTAATAATAAGAACAAGATTAACTAACTACAAGCAACCACCTAATACTTTTTCAATTTACAATGCTTACTTACTTACTTACTGACAAAGTAAGGTTGTCAAAACAAAAAAAAAACGGAAATTAAAAGAGCCAGGCAATAGAAAAAGAACAAAAAAAAAATCAATGACCTCAGAATGTGAAAAAAAACACTTCTTTAGGATTTTGCACAAGAAAAGAATTTCCTCTTCGATGCAGACCGAAAAAAAAAAACAATTCAACAGACACCCAAATAGAAACAAATCAATCATTGGCGATGACTCCTAATCGAAACAATTCCAATCAATCTAATTCTTCGTTTGGCTGTCCTGTGTGTTGCACGCATTCCGCACATATTATACAAAAACATTGCTCAATATTACACATGGCCAAATATTGACTGACTAATTAACGATTTTAAGTGTAATATAGAATATTGTCTGTTTGCACACTGATTAAGCACTCGATTATTTGCAAAGTTATCATTATCAGCCAAAGTTAAAAAACAATAAAGGCACGAAATTCCCAAATTGCGCAAGGAATAAAATATTTCACCGCAATTATGACAAATTTACTCTAAGATTAAAAAAATATATTTTTGGAAACCCAATGAGTAATTAAAATGTAATAAATTAATTAATAGAACTTACTCAATGTTATACCGAACATAATTCCTTTTTAATAATTCGCAGAGAGCGAACCCAGAGGGTTGTTGAATAATAAATAGCAGGGCTGGGTAGCACGCACACCGGGGCAAACAAAAATCAATCGAGAGTTGAGCAAGTTAGCACTAGCAAGTAGGCAGCGGCACACGGACGGCACAAGGAACGTGGTCTCGGTGGTGTCACACTGTCACAAAATCTACTTCCACGGAGCGCGCAATAAGAGCACACAACAGTGCAGTAGTAAGCGCCGTTTAGGGGATGACCGTACCCGCCGGCGACTCGAAGCCAACTGACTATGCTGCCTGCCGCACACACTGACTCACCACTCGATCGACGACGCAACGAGCGCGCACTCACACATACGCACACGCCTGCATCGGACGTCCTCACAGGACCTCTCTGCCTATGTGTTGAACTGTAAAGCCTCTAGTGTAGAGTATCCGAATAGTGGTAGTAGTAGTAGAGTAGTAGTAGTGTAGAGTAGTACGAGTAGCAAAAAGTGTGTTAGAGTTATAGCGCAACGACCGTAATCGGAGTGAGAGGACAAGTGTACCACCGAGAAACCGAGAAGAGCGACCCCCACCAGCGGTCTAATCAGGTGTCTAGACCGTGAGCGGCTGCCGCGGTCGGGAAACCCCGTGTGCGAATGTGTCGTTGCGTGTACGTACACGTTACGTACCCTCTTCGGGAAGGCGAAGAGAGCGCCGTGCGCCGCTGGCGAAGATGAGCCGCTCCGAAGTGACGGTGAGCGGCACTCGCGGCCACCGCTTCGGGCCAATCGTTGCACATTTTTCTCGCCTAGTGGGGCACGGACGTGGGTGGAGTTTCTTCTTTACGGGTTAAATGTGCTGCTTTGCTCTAGCTATAGGTAGCCTCTAGCTCTAGCTTAGTACATTTGTATTTCTTTGCTTTTAGAATTTTGCTAGAAAATTTTGGGGTTTTCCCCAGGAAAATTCAGGACCAAATTTTTAAGGGATGATTTTTTTTAATAGAAATTATAGTCTTTTTCATAAATACTTCTACAATTTTTGTTTATTGTTAATTTGACAAACAGTTAATTGTTAATTGATTGTTCTTTTTGGAAATAACTTTATCGGGGGGTTGATTTTTAACAAAATGAAATCGAATTTAATCAGATTATATACTGGGTAACACTTATTTTACTACCATCCCTACCATTTCTTTACTTTTGAACTGATTGTCACCAAATTTGGTATACATAAATAAGATAACATTTACAATTGGATTGGATAGTTGTCAATTTTACAGCACTTCCGGTTTCACCGGAAATTGACTCAACTTTTGATTTTTAAATGGCAACTCTGCAGTTATCAACAGCTTCAATTTATTATTATAAATTTATTTATAACTTAAGGGTATTGATTTACTTACTATTTTATTTATTGTAATCTTTAAAAAAAATTCCAATTTTCCAAAAGAGAGCAAAAAGAGAGAAATTAACTTCTTAAAAGTTTTTTCCATTAGACATTTATTTTAACTGATTATAAATTGAAAATACCAGAAATTATTAACAAAAAAAAAAAACAAAAAAATAGCTACAAAATAGTTTTCAAAATTAAATTTCATAATTTTAAAACCCAATTAAAGTGAGAAATAAAATAAAAATACTTACATCGGAATTTAGATTAAAGGATCAAATGAAGAGGTGAAAAACTTTATTGTACTCACCTAAAACAAGGAAAAAATATCAATTAATATCTAATAAATTATTATTATATAAAAAAAATAGATAAAAAAAATAAAGTTTAAAGTTTCTTTGAAAACATAATTTAGGGACTCGGCACTCGGTACCCTTCCCGAATGCCCCCCATTTATTGTCGCTGCGCGACTAGAGCTCAGTTTTCACTATCTCTCGCCGCTTCGCGACTTAAACCTGATAATTATATACCCACACTATTTAGCAAATTTATTTACAGTATACAAAATAAAATAAAACAAATGAAAGAAAAAAATCATAAAGATTAACAAAAATAGGATTTTTTTTGTATATTTAAAACCTACCCTTACCAAACCTAAATAAAATGAACGATAAGTAACAAAATTCAAAAAAGCTGCTAATAGCTTTAAAAAATAATTATTTTTTTTACATAACAAATAATTTAAAATGTAATAAACCTACCCCTACATTTAAAAAAAAAATTAACAAGAAAAAGAAAGCATATCAAATCCAACAAACAGGGTGTTAATTAACTACCCTTTATACACCATAAACACATCTATTATTCATCGATCAAACAATATAAAACATAAAGACATGCCTTACACTGAAAAAAAAGCTTTCATGCTTTCGTTTTCTATTTTTTATTCATTTAACAACAAAAAAACCTATAAAAAAACAGATATTAAGATTATGCACATAGTGTTTTTTGTATATAGGTTTTTTTTCATTATACTATATGAATATACGTAAAATATTTATCTATACTACATATAGAGATAATGCAGAGTTGATGGACGAAAAGAAGAAGCCGAAGAAGAAGAGGAAGACGAAGAGTAACACACAACACACAACACAACACAACGATGACGCTGTCGATTTTTTCCTGTCGAATACCACCTGTCGTTGGCACGCGTCCACACCTGGCTTCCTCTTACTTTTATATTATATAAATTACATCTAGATTTTCCAGACTTATCCGCCACAATGTGATGTGCATCAGCGGCATATATTTTCAACATATTTTTTTCATCTTTCACCGCAACAGAATTACAGAAACAAAAGCGAAACCTTTCCGTTTACTGAAAAAGTAGCAAAAAACTTTCTTTCTTTAGAAAGAAAATTTAGTAAATACATCAAAGCCTATTTTTTTTTCATTCAAATGTTAAAATAAAAATCAAATTAAATACTAAAAAATAATTTAAAAAAAATCGAAACAAGAAAAGTAAGTATCTAACAAAAGAAAAAAGTTGGAATCGCAGTAGTGGGTAAGTTTAATTTATATCGGAAAAGAGGCAAGCGGCAGAAGCTAAAAAGCAGAAGCATGCGATATTATTATTATATCACGTAAACAGTCGGGCATAAAGAGCTCTTCGGCTGCGCTCCTTCGGCAGAGGCAGGTGTTGGTAGATACTGTTCGGCCGCCGCTTCCTCGACCGGAATTTTCATACATTACCTACATACTATACAGGGGACTCTCTTTTTTTGCTTCTCTTCTTCTCTTAAAAGAGTCGAAATTCTAAAATAAACTTTTTTGAGTTTGTTGCTGTTTTTTGTTAAATAATCTGTTCTTCGTCTTCTTCTTTTTCTTCTTCTCCTGCTGCTCTTGCTTTTTCTTCTATCATTCTACGACCAAGTGTGTTTGTATGTGTGTGTGTGTGTGTGTGTGTGTAAAGAAGATATGGGCTTCTGCTGCTGCTGCTGGTGGTGGCTAGCGAGTGAGCGAGTGAGTAAAACGAATGCGAAAGCTCGTGCTCGAAATACAAAGCTGCTGCTTATTATATTATTATAGTATGTGCATATAGGTGGTACTCGAGGATGTTCTCCCTTTTTAACCATATACTATGGCAGTATGCACACACACGCACTCTTAGGCACAAGGTGTGTGTGTGTGTGTGTGTGTGTGTGTGTGTGTGTGTGTGTGTGAGTGTATGCAGCGACTCGATGGAGCCGACCAACAAATTATGCATTCAGTGAAAAAAATCCATACACAGGGTGATTTTCAAATTATTCGCTATTCGTTTTGCTCTCTTTTCATATTTATTTGTTTTTTGTTTGATTTGAAAATAATGTTTTGCTTTTGATTTGCAATAGCAATTTCAAAAATAAAATATTAATAAGAGCAATATACAGTTTTAAAAATAATACTTACTTTTTTTCATTAAAAATGTTTTTTTACAAAAAAAAAATTAACAAAAAAAGAACTCAAAATTAGACTTTTTTATTGTAAAATTAGGCAAAATTCACTTTTTAAATAAAAAAAATAATAAAAAACGCATTAAAGAATCTATAAACTAAGAAAACATATAAAAACAGTAATATGCAGCTTTAAATGTAATAATTGCATTTTTTTTTTTGAAAATCAAAATCAAAATGTAATTTCACTTTTAGTAAATATATTAAATATTTAAAGGAGAGCAAAAATTATAAAGACACGCCAGTAAATCCACGAAAAAAAAACTGGACCGGATTATTAATAATTTAACGCAAAATGACAATTAAAAATATAATAATAAAAAGTGAAATCCATTTAAAAATTTACTTTCCTTTCTGTAAATAGTCAAATATTGAAGAATAATTAAAACAAAAATCAATTACATAAAAATATACGTAAAAGAAAAATTAAAAAAGAGAGCAGAAATGTTGGCATTTCGGAAATTTGATATTTTTTTTTTTCAATTTCTGATACCGATCATCGACGCACAATATGTTAAGGTTTATTTTAATAGTTCAATCATTAAAATCGGTCTAATATTTTACTAGTTCTGCTCTTTCAAAAATTTTGTTGAAATTACTTGCACCTTAATAGTTGAAAAATACCGCTACTTTTTCAATACACCTAAAAATAGAATAATAAAAAGTGAAAATCATTTAAAAATTGACTTTTCCTACTATAAATACTTAAATATTGAGGAAACTAATAATTAAAGAAAATCCATTGTACTTAAAAGTATATGTAAAAGAAAAATGTAAAAAAGATGGCAAATATGCAGATAATTTTAAATCAATGTTAATCACAACTTTACTTTTTACTATTAAATTAAACTTTATTAATAAAAATGATTTCTAATTTTTAAATACCACTGTTTTCGAGAAATTAAATGGAAATCTAATAAAAAGTTTATTTAAAATAATAAAGAGAAAGTAAGTAACGACTTTTTTACTTGTAATTTTAGGGGAAAAAATAATAGCATAATTAAAAATATGCTTTCTCTTTAAAAAGACTAAACAATTCGTTTTTAATGTTGATAGAATAGAAATACGACCGCCATTCAATATAAATAATGGAAAAACAAATAATCTGAAAATAATTTTTAGTTTTTCTTCACGAAATTGTCTTTTTTTAAAATAAAATAAAAAAATGATAATGAAAGAAAACTGAAAACATTAAACATACAAATTTTTGCAATAAAAAGAAGAAAAAATTAACCGAACAAAATAGAAAAATAAAAAAATGTAAACAAAAAAATTAAGCAAAATTAGGAAAATAACAATAATAAAATAGAGAAACAAATAATAAAAAAAAGACAAAAAATTTTCAATTCTCAAAAAAGCTTCTCGGATAAAAGCATTTTGAATTTCAAACCGAAAGTGAAAATTTCCCGAATTCCTCTGCACTTATATAGCAAAAAAACAAAACAAAAAAGAAAAGTTCACCACTTCACCCTCCGCTGATCTGCCTTATTGTCGGCCGACTGCACTATACACCGTCCCGCGTCTCGAGTGGCATGCATTATTAAGTGGGGTGCTCACCTTGCGTAACGGGCAATAGACGAAAAATAATTACGTTGCGACGATGATGATGAGTTTAAAAAATTCACACACCGTTGCTCCTGCTCATGACTTTCATGCTTTCAATTCAACTACTCAACAGTCAGCACAGTTGAAACTAATAATATACAAAAACCACGGAATTATTACCCTTTCCCATACCTATACATTTTCCCATGTTTTCCCGTTTTTCCCATCGCAAAAAAGAAACAAACAAATAATGAAAAAATATTTTGCAAAAATGAAACTTTTTTAATATACCTAAATTTCCATTAAAAAATGGCACATAGGTATTGAATAATAATTAAAAAATAAAAAATAAAATAAAAATGAAGAATAAAAAATTTAAAGTGCGGTGGTCGAAAGGCACTCAAACTGCATACCATACAGCATATAAACATTAATAACAACTTTATAGGAAATTTATATATTCAGGGGTACGTACGTATATTACAAAGTACGCGCGGTTCGCTTCTTAAATTATAGAGATTGACCCGATATAAATTCGAGCGGAGAGCTCCTTCCGATTAAACACAACACAACACAACACACTGTAACGGCGGAGCGCCAACCCGAAAACGTTTATTATCATTATTATTATTATGTACATAATTTTCGTTGTGATTATATTTTCACAGACTCGAAAACGAAGAGAGAAAGAGATCGAGAAAGAAAAAGAAGGAAAGAAAAGAACACAAAAAAAGAAGCAATTTTCAGCTAAGGCAGTTCATAATATACTATAAAACTGCTCATATATGCATTTGCCTCTTCTCAACGTTCATGTATTTAGCTCAGTGTGTGTGTGTTGTGTATGTTTGTGTGTGAAATAATTAAAATTTCCGAAGCGAAGAAGAATGTTGAGAATTTAATGAATAAATAATAATTTTTCTTTATGGGTAAAAAGGGGGCGGCCCGCGCGCGAGGAAATTTTTCCAAACGAAAAGGCCTCCGGCTACGGTACGCATATTAACTGCGGCTGCTGCTGCTGCTGCTGAGTGGACGGCGAAGAGATGCAATATATAAAATATACAATATGCGGCTGCACTAAATAATAATAAACCAACGAAATCCAATTTAATTTGCTCTTTTTCCGATCTTAAAACTTTTCAACTTTTCATTTTACCATAGGAATTATAGGAATACAAGGCAATTAGAAATTAAAGTTAAAAACTTTAATTTATACCATTTCGTAAATTTCGGCATTTCTACATTATTAAAATTAAAAAAAAAGAATAATAAATATCTTAAGGATAGTTAATACAAGGTTTTTTTTTCAAATCAAATCATAAAAAAAGGAAAAGAAATTGACAATGACTTTTTTATATATTCGGAAGTGCTGCCATTTTGAAAATAATTTGAATTATTTCGGAACTACAAAAGAAAAGAAGGATTTCAATTGATTACTTTATATTTTACATCTTTATTTTGAATTTTCAATTGCTTTTTGTTAATAAAATTAAATTTAAGTATTTTTTTTCGCTTGGTATAAAAAAGTAATAAATTTTAATTAGTTAATTTTAATTAATTAAGAAGGATTTCAATTGATTACTTTAAATATTTTATATCTTTGCTTTGATTTTTCAATTGATTTTTATTTTGAAAATTTAATTTAAGTATTTTTATTTTATTTTTATTGGTATCAAAAAGTAATAAATTTTAATTAAACAGTCTTAAAGAATCTTCAAGAAGGTGCAATAAAAATTTTAAAACACTTTTTAATAATTAAAACCGAAATAAATTGTTGTTAGTTTTTAATTATTGTTCATTTCAATTCAATCTTAATTTTAAAGATACTTTCTATGAGTTTTCCTTGATTTTAATAAGCAATATATTGCAATTAAACATTTGAAAACTTTTTGAAAGTACAATAAAACTTTTACAACACTTGGCAATAATTTCATACTTTTGATAATTAAAAAAAAGACATATTAAGTTAGGTACAGAAAAAGAAAAGCTATACGATGAAAGTTAAGAAAATTGAAATTAATAACTTATATAGAATGTTATTTTTCATGAAGGGTTATAATTTCAATTGATTTAATACCTTTACATCGCTTTTTATTCCAAATGAAATTGTTTAATTTTCAATTATTTCTCATTTCAATTCAATCTTTATTTTGAAGATAATTTTTATCAGTTTTCCTTATGGTTAGTTAAAAAAGATGATTATATTTCAATTAAACAGTCATTAAAAATCTTTATGAAAGTGCTATAAAACTGTTAAAACACTTGGCATTAATTTTATACACTGGATAATTAAAAAAGAAAATTTAGTTAGGCACAGCGAGAGAAAATCTATATGACAAAAGTTAAGAAAATTGAAATTAATAACTTAAACAATAAGTTATTTTTGCCTTTTTCAGAAAGGGTTACAATTTCAAATGATTATCCCGCCGTATTTTATACCTTTACTTTGCTCTTTAAACATATAAAAACTGTTTAATTTTCAATTTTTATTTATTTTAATTCAAGTTTTGTTTTGAAAAATAATTTCCATCAGTTTGTTTGTTTTTTTTTTCGTTTTAAAAAGCAATACATTTTAATAAAACATTCTTTAAGAATTTTCAAGAAAGCGCCATAAAACTTTTAAAAACACTTGGTAATTATTTAATACAGAGGCTAATTAAAAAAAAAAAAGGAATATAAAACTTCATGCTTCGCGGATTCAGACAAAGAAAAAGATAATTAGGTAATTACTAATTAATTTCATTAAGAAATGAAACAAAAGAAATGTACTAAAATTAATTGTACGGTTATAACTTGTGGCCTTTTAAAAGTTATAAAAAACGCAATAAACAAACCATGCAAAAATTAAAGAACAATTTCAAAATGAGAAAAAAATAGTATGAAATTGTAACAAAAATTTTTAAATAAAAGTTAAAAACAAACATCAAAAATAGCAAAATAATTAAGTTATTAATTTGAGTATTTCAAAAAATAAAAATAAAAGAATCAAACCTTAATAACAACCCCAAAAAAGCTACCCACATAAAGAAAAAAAAACGTTAAAGTAATTGGAGAATCATTTAAGCAACCAATTTAAAAGCAAATGAAACTACCATAAGGGGATGAAAAAAACCCGAAAGCGAAGCGCGTAACAAAATTGTTGAAAAAAAAAACAATCAAATATAACCGAAGCACAGGCAGATCAAAGAGAAAACCATATTTCTTCGACAAAACAACATAGCAGCATCTATAGCTAAGCTATACGTATACTATAGTGTTAATAATAAATTCGGTGAGCGCATTAAATCTTCTACACTGACCGTGTGTATTGGATCGGGCGCAAAACGAAAGAAGAAGAAGAAGAACTTTGAAACCCCTGTGATGTGGCTCTGTGAATGCGAATGTGGATGTGGATGGGCTGACGCGCGAAATGCACAAGGGGGCGTGTGCACGTGAACCTCTCTAAAGTCTAATTAGCAATTTGAATATTAATGACGGCATTTTAATGAGACTGATGCTCTTCTCTCTCCTCTTAGTGAGATGTGCATCCGAGGCTCGCGCGGTTATCTCGCCCTTTTTTCATTTTTTCCTACCCCATCGTAAATATATTGCGCATTGGTCCAGACCAACTCCAGCCGTTGTTCTCTTTGCAATTTACATACTGTACAGGGTGTCTCCTACTGATTTGTGTCTCAACAGATACAATATTTTTAAATATTTTGAATACAATTGTTAAAAAAATTTTTTTAATGATGGAAACCGTAGCTTATAATTTTATTTCTTTCTCCTTTAATTTTTTTTATCGGGATATTGAGGGAACCAGATGACATATTCGATATTTAATAAGTTAAGTCTAAAATACTGCCCATCTAATCAAATCTCAGCTTTAATACGAAAAAAGGCAGCAAATAGATGCTTTGAAAAAATGTCACCCTTTATATGCTACACTTATAGTTACTACTAGATTTAATTCATGTTCTATTGTAGGACACCCTGTAAACGATACGAATAAGCAAAGCAAAGGAACGAGAACGTTGCAGAGAGGAATTCCAGAAATGCATCAGCAGAAGCCGCGTTTCGCGCATACAAATCACCGCCACAACCGAACCAAATCGCAATCAACGACCTACGCACAAATTTTTTACTTATTTCCTTTTTTTTCCATTTTTTTTTTTTAAAGAAACAAAAATCAAATAACACACAATTTATTATTTTCAACGAGGACTTGGGATTCAAAGTTTTTTTTTTTTTTATAAAATTGAACTGGACAGATGTCATTTTCACTGGAAATTGCCCCAACTTTTGATTTCTAAATGGAAACAATGCTTTTTTAAGAGTTTAATCTGAGATTTTTATCTACAATGAATTATTGCAACGCACTACATATAAAAAAAAAGAAATGGCAAGGGTGGTAGTAAACTTTGTGTCGCCCGGTATAATTTGCATTTTCTTTTCTGTTTAAAAAATATTCACAAAATGAAGGGTTGGGAACCGAAGGAGATCTTACTCTTATATGAAAAAAATAAATATTTTTTGCTTAATTTGGGATAAGAAACCCTACTAAATGTTCGTTATAAAGGAAGAAATATTTTTTAATCACTTTGAATGAAAAAGGAGCTTCTTTTTTTTTAAATTTTTTTGAATCAAAAAAACGCACTTTTTTTAATGATTTTTTTTTTAACTTTTTGAACTCTTGCAAATCAAAAGGGTACCTTTTCATAAATTTTGATTCCAAGGGTTCTTTTTCAACTTTTAAATATTAATTTAATTAATATTAATTTTTTTATTAGAATTTTTAATATTATATGATTAAAATTCTAAAAGCTTTCGCAATGAAAATTGAATTATTACTAAGAGCACTAGTAAATTAATTTAAATAAAAAAAAAAAACTAATAAAAAATTATATTGAAAATAAGAAGTTTTTTAATAGTTTAAAACAAAAATATATAAAACATGAAAAAAACCTTTCATAAATATTCAGCTCCATAAATATGCTAAATTCAAAACTGTTTATTAAAGCGAAAACCTAGCAAACAAAAAATCATATAAAGGAACAATTGTATTATTCATTGCAAATGTTTAATTTAAAAATAAAAAATAAAAGACTGTAAAATTAAATCTTTTTTTTTTTTGGTTCTCAAAGAACCCTTGTAGTTCCAACATAAATCTTCATTTCATTTGATATCGCCATTGAAAAAATAAAATAAAAACGGAACGTGTGTCGTGCGCTGAAATCCGATGAGGGACTTCCTGGCGCACTTTAGGGATGAACGCTTCCGCTCTTATTGCATTTTACCATTTCACCAACACTCAAACATCCATACAACAATCGACAGTTAAGAGTGTACGTATACAACATGCAAGAAGGCATACTGTAGAAATGTGCGTGGTTAAGAGGAAGCACCTGCTGGCTGCCGGCGCGGGGGCGCGTGCCCCCATTTTTCGGTCGCATGCTAATATTTGTTCAATCGCAGCGCAATGAAATAAGACGAAAGGCAAATGTGAGCCCTGGCTGTCTACCAACTAGGCTCTAGCATCTGTACCTATGTATGTATAAACATAACAAAGGCGCCCTAATGCCCTAAGCTGTTTGATCAAACAATAATAAAACAAAAACAACATGCAATTTAAGAGAGTTGGAGATTTCTTTACATACGATTCGAACGTGAAACGACTTTACATTGTACGAGAAGTGTAGTGTATTATGTATTTATTATAATAATACTATACTACGTCGGGTTTTCTCTTCAGTTTCTTTACTTTGCGGCCGCTTGCTTCCTGCGGAAATCTCTTTCTCACTCATTTCATTTGCATTTTACTTACATCGTTTGCATTTCAACCATTTTTTTTTTCTTTCAAGGCGCTCTATACGGTCTTTGTAATTATTAATCGTTTTATTTTTTTAATGATTTCTTTTTGAGTGTTTTTGGTTTATAATGAAGTCGAATATGCTTCCATTTAATAATGGAAATCACGAATATTTTAATTTTTAATTTTTTGAATGGTAAATAAAGGAAAGTCGTTTTATTTTAGAGTTTTAGCCTAAACAATACTACATTTTTAATTTATAATTATCAAAATAATTTTCATTTATATCTTTTACAAATATATCATTGACTAATAATAACACTTATTAGTCAATGAATATATCGTAAAAAATCATTCAATAAAAAGGAAATTAAAAATATATATAAAAAAAAAACAGATATCATATAAATATTTAAAAAAATTGAAAATAATTAAAAAAAAAACAAATTATTTCAAAATAAAAATTGAAATAAAAAAACGGTGGAAAATTAAAATGAAAATTTAAAAAAGTAAATAAAAATTCATAAATGAAAAATTTTTATTTAAAATTTGAAGAAAATGACTTTTCTATTGAATTTAAAATAAAATGAATTTTAAAAAGTAATAACAATTAAATAAATAAGTGAGATTTTTAGCGAAAACGAATTCAAAATTAAGAAAACATGAAACATTTTTAATTAAATCCTTCAAAATTGGGATACAATTAATTACTTTTTAAATAAAAACAGAAAATGTAAACTTAAAAACATTTTCTCATAAAATAATTGAAAATTTAAAAAGTGTTAAATATAATTAATAATTAATATTCAAAATCTCAAATGAATAAAATTTCGCTTTATGATCTTGTAGTATCACGTAAAATACAGATACAAAAAATAAAAATAAATTTTTATGTACCAAAAATCAAAAATTTAAAAACTACTCACATTGATTAGGAACCAGAAGGCACTTTTTAGAAGAGAAAAAAATGCTTACCTGTAACAAAGAAATTATATCATTAGCAATTAAGAAATTTATTAATTAAATTTAAAAAATCCATATACCACAAACCTTTATCCTTATTAAGAAAAAACAACTACCTTCTTATAATTCCATTACATTAAACACTTAAATATCAAAGTAAAGCAAACAAAAACACAGTATCAAATAAAACGAGAACCCTTAAAGCAATTTAGCAATTTACAATAATAAAGATCAGACCACCGCAAACCTAATTAACAAAAAAAAAAAAAAATAATAAACCGTTTAATGCGGCCCAGCCAAAATCAAAGAAGCGAGCCAAAAATCAAAGCATCCCTTTACGCGGATACAACAAGATAAAAAAAGAAGAAGAAGAAGAAAAGCAAAAACCTATTTCGTTATTATATCCCATATAATTCCTGTATAATAATAATAATAGGTTAATCGCGTGTTCGCTTTCTGTATAAATGCCAACCATCAGCATCACACACAAGAGTCAAGAAGAGCTAAAAAGGGCTAAACGAGCAAAAAGAAATTATTTCAAAAAGTATACTTTAAAGTCTAAAGTCTACTAAACGGAACGCGCACCGCACCAATCTTGATAATTTTTTCCTCGTGTACCTGTAGTACTACATATTAAAAGAAGTAAAAGATGAAGCAACGGCTATAATTTGGCTCGCGATTTTCTCGATCGCGTTTTTCGGAAAAAAGAAACACTTATACATACACACAAAAATTTTCAAAAAAGAATCGAACAACGAGCCTGATGTACAGGGTGTCTAAGTGTTTTATTTTAATTTTATTACATATTATTGACATAAATTCGAATTGATTGACAAAAATATCAGATTTTTTTTTCAAGTCTGGTTTTATCAGAAATTATTAACTTTTAATTGTTAAATGACTTCCAAAATTATTATTTTTATATTCCTCATTGAGGAATCTTGAGGAATCCTCAGGCAATTTTTAGTTTGAAAATTAGTTTGGCATTAGTTTTTTATTTTTCTTTCTTGTTTTGAGTTTTCTTATTGAAACAAATTACTTTTTGTAACTGTTTCTAGAAGGTCGTAATTCAAAACAATACCATCAATCCTGATCCGCAGCCTTCTGGTACCATTTAAAAACAAATTTTTTGCAAGTAAAAAATTAAAATTTATATAAAATTTGTTTTTAGATTAAAAATTATCGGAGGAATCCAAAGTAAAAAAAATATAGAATTGCCCTTTAAAGATTTACACATATCCGGTTAAGCCGGAAGTGGTACAAAATTGTTAATTTTATCAATCAGTTAATAAGTTTTTTTTTTTAAATAAGCATTATATATGAAACTTGTTTGGTAAAATAAAATTAATAAAGAAATAAAAGAAGCGAACAATTTTCGGTATCACCCTGTATTTGTGTATGCTTATCTTATACTTCTACATAAAATGCTTTTCAGCTGTCTTTCTTTCTTCATATTTCTGTTTATGCATGTTTTTTTCTGTGCTTGTGTGTTTTTTTTTTTCTGTGTGCGTGAGTGTGTGTGTGTGTGTGTGTGCGTGCTAAACGATTATTCCGAGCACGCGTTCGCCCTCGAGCTCTTCGCCATCGTTATTATGCTCCTTCGGTTTCATCATCATCATTATCGTCATTACCATTATCGGCGGCGTTTTGCAAGTTGCGCCCCTCGCGCTCCCATTTAGCCCCAGCCGGACCATCGGCGGCGCCCCATTGCGGCACCCTTTCTATACACGTTTCTTCCAAACTTTTTTCTTTACGGTATAATGCACAAATAACAAACAACCGGCATATAAAAATATTAATAATCATAATAAAGCATAGGATAATATAGGTACAACAGGAAAACAAATGAAAACTAAGAACATACTTATAAAGCGATTGCGTACAGGATGATCAAGAAAATAAAGAAATTTATGCGGTTAATTGTTGGATCATCCTGTAAACACCACATTTGGTTTATAAGTAAGTATATTCGTTTGAAACAAAGTCGACGACGGCATCAGTCGAAAGAATACAAGAGGCGAAAGGATAGCGAAAGAAGCGACATTTATTTGTATTCATAACGTCGTCGTGTAGGGTGCAGCACGTTTGTCACTCGTTATCTGAAGATCGGCGCCGTGGCCAGACGACCCAAAGTGCCATCGGACAAAATCTTTTACGCGCTCACAAATACTCTCTCATACATACACACACACACACACACAAGGTTATAATACTTTTTAGGTATTCGAGTACAGTAGAAACGAAGAAGAAGAAGACACAGATACAAATATTGTATCGGTATACATGGACGATGAAACGATGAGAAAGAATAATAAGGAATAAGGAGAAAAATTTGGTACCGCCCCGCGCGACATTCTCGCATAACGTGCGGTTACAACTTACAAAGAAATAAAATAAAACAGAGTTACTTCTTCTCAAAATTTTTGGCTCACTGCTCACTGTTTTATTCAATATAGAGGTATTATAATTTATAAGCCTATTTATAACACCGGTCAATAAGATTTTCGGGTCTGGGTCTTAAAACTGATAACTGATTAGAAAAAAACATTTCTTTCTATCAAAGATTCCATTTTTGGAAACTAGAGTAATTTTTATAATAATTTTAATTTAAATTACGGCCAATATATTTGGTCAACTTCCGAGTTTCTTTTTTGATTAATAATTATGATTATTAATAACACACTATTTTAGAAAGAACCAAAAAATTGATTGAAAATAAATATTTTTAATGATTTTCTTATTATTTGTATGGACTGTCTCGTATTAAACTCCAAATGTAAGTCACCATATTCTTGATATTCAATTTAATTTTCACTAGTAATATATAGGATATATTATCCTTTGCCAAAATCCAAAACAAAATATCATTTATATCTTCCCGGTTTTCCGGAAATAATTTTTAAGTGCGTGGTGTTCGCTCTTTCGGCGTATTACAAGATGTGTGCCACATTTATGTTAACTTTTCTCAAAAGGCACCCCATCGATTTTTTTAAGTTCCGCTCTTATTTAATAAAGAAAATTATTCTTTATCGAAATCAAAAATAAAATTTTATTTAAGCGTTTTTTGTTTTCCGGAAATAATTTTTAAGTGCGCGCTCCACTGCAAGGACGATTGAAACATATAAATCAAATTTTCTCAAAAGTCACTAAATCAATTTTTAAAATTTTATTCTAAATTTATAGGATATATTATCCGTTATCAAAAGCCAAAATTAAATTGTATCCATCATTTTCCGGTTTCTCGGAAATAATCTTTAAGTTAGAAGCGGTATCCACTCCTATCGCGCTTGGCTACCATTTATTTTTTATCGACGCAAAAGAAGTAAAGCAAACTTTGAACACAAAAAATTGATATTTTAATATCTTTTCTTTTGTCCCTACAATCAGAATTCATGTATTACAACAAAAACTCCGAAAACACTTTTTTTTTTATAGTTTTGTGCAATAATCATTTAAGTTTAATATTTAAAACGAGAAAATCTTTTTGACCATTTGTTGCCCGGATAAAAAACTTTTAACTTCAAAATTAAAATAAAGAAAAGAGAAAAGCGGAAAAACTACTATGTAATGCTGTATTTATACATATTCTTTCTGCCGCTTTTCTGCTTTATTGATTTATTAACACAATAAAGGTACTGTGAAAAAAATAAAAAATAAAAACAACAAAAATTAAAGATATTAGTTTGCAAACTATAAGTTAAAAGAAATAATTGTTACAAAACACAAACAATAGTTCGTAGCGCTTGTTATCCAATCAGCAGAAGCGAATCGAAAACAAAATAGTTGAAATTTGATCCTGGGACAACTGTTTGTGACGAATCTATATTCTATCTATACAGTAACAGAGGGCAAATTTGCAACACTAGGTAAATGATGAAGGATCTGAAAATTAGCACGTGCCACTTTATGGGGGTGGCTGCAAGGCTGCATGGCTGCAAAGCGTGTGCAACTATGTAGCCAAGCAATAAGGCAACCGGAAAAAATCCATTAAAATGCAAACAGATGTTATCTGGATCGAATAACCGGCACTGCACCTGGAAACTGTTTTCCAAATCTATAACAATTCGGATTTCGTTATACTATACTATGCAGACGTATACAGTATACACCTTCTCCAACCCTATTACAGACAGCAGACATTATAAATATTATAATACCTTTCCACCCTCGCCACACATTTTAACTTAAATCTATCAGTATAACACATCAAAAAACTCATTTGGAATTGAAAAATTGTTTTATGCAGATTATATCTGGCAAACCAAAGCCAAAATTTAGGAAAAATCAAATGTTTCGGATTCTATAAGTGCAATAACAACAAAAAAGGACTGAAAATAAAGTAGAGAAAAACCGGAGCGCTAAACTGCGAAAACAAAAAAGCACTCTTTTTCTTTATGTGGGAAAAAACTGGCGGAGAAACAATTGCAGCAGTAATAGCAGCAGAAATAGCAGCAGCAGCAGCAGGTATAATTGCGTGTGGGTGGGCAAACGCGACAAGCAATTGCACTCCGCGCACCGGAAACGCATTATAAAGCGAGCTTTAAAGAGAGAGTGAGAGAGAGAGAGCACACGGGTTTTCAATGAAACACTTCCGGCGACAAAGGCGGCGCATTATTAGACGCTGTACTGACAAGTGAAGTACTCAATGGACATGTGCCCATTCAGGTGTACTCGTTCATTGCGCGGTGTCCGGCACTGGCGTCGCGCCTAATTGCCCTTATTCCTACAACTCTCGCAATATAGAGTAATACTCGTATAGTATAAAGAGCGCAGAAACGCTTCGACGATGATGCCCAATGGAACTCATTTTTTTTTTCAATTCCTAACTACACAAAGCCTTCACATACAAGGTGTTGCAACGAAAATTTGCATTTTTTTGGAAATTGGAAAATATATAACATTTAAATAAAAAGTACCAAATTTGTCGATTTTTAAATCTACCACTCATTTTAATTGATTTAAAATTTTCTGAAACTTAATATGGCAAAATTACAAGAAATGAGAGATTTCTTTTTTAATTTTCAAAAAATTAGAATCAATGTATAGATAAATAATTTTTTTATACTTTATTTATTTAATATTTTTCGATGCGGGCTTTAGATTTCGATAAATAAGTTGCTAAAATCAAAAAACTTATTTTTCCTTGTTTTTTCTTAAAAAAAAAAATTGCCCAAGTTTGGCATTCGAAAACTATCCCTAAACATCAACCACACTTAAAATTTTTAAATGCATAAGAAAACAGAATTATTCATCTTTTAGAAAATGTAAAATTATAGAAATAATTTAAAACATTAGCAATGATTCAAACAAATGATTGGACAAAATCACTGCTTGGAAAAATAAAATACATTTAGTATTATATTGATCCAAGCATTAATTTTAAAAAGTTTGATAAAGTTAGGTTTAGTTTAAATTTTCATGGCGGAAGCTTAATTTTTGAGAATTACGGAATTAAAGGAATAAATTGCATTTTTTTAAATTTCTTAAAGTTATACAAATGTATAGATAAATTAATTCTCTATCCTTTAGTTAAGAGACCTATTTCCGACATACAGGGTATCCAATTAAAGTTATTATTTCTTAAAAAAAACTGTTCAACTTTGGTGCTACCAAAACAACCCTTAAACATCAACAAAATTAAAAACTTGAAATTAGATGAGAAAACCGAAGTATTTTTCTTTAATAAAGTTAAATAATATAATAAAAATAATAAAATTAAAACTTTAGAAGTTTAATTTAAGTAAATGTTTAAATAAAATCCCTTTTTAAAAATCTAAAATTTATTTAATTTTTTATCAACCAGATTAGGGGCAAATTAGAAAAAAAATGTAATTATTTAAAAAAAGCAATATCCAATAAACTAATCAACAGATTAGACAAATCAATCACATCTTGCAATATAAAAGATATTTGAATGTCATTTGGAAATATAATTATTAATTATCATTAAAATAAGAACCATCAAAAAAAAAAAAATTATATATTAGAAATTGCTCCTGAGGAAGTTATACTTCATTGTGGTTCCCTCTGAATCGATATTATGCAATATACTATTAAAATAAAAAAAAGAAAGTAATAAAAAATTGAAGATTTCGCCACATTTTAATAAAGTCATCTGTTAGCAATTTCCAAATTTCCAGAAGGATGCAAGTTTCATTGGAATACCCTGTAAAAGTGAGTTTATATGAATATAGCAGCAATGGGAGGTATTACAGGTGAAGTGAAGTGAAGAACTGAAAGGACTCTAAACGGAGGATATCGAGGCGTGAGAACCCGCACGAATTTCCCGAAAGTCACGTATTTACATTTCCACGCGCAGGTACAACAATATAACCGAGTGCGTCCTACGAGTGCACATGAAAGAGATGCGCTCTTTATACACTATATAGTATAACGCATTGTGTCCGAATACGTGAAAATATTACGTTCGGAAGCCTTATACGAGAGTACATATTATGTAGACGTTGTAAAATATAAAAACTTACCAAGAGTCCAGTCCGAAAGCTGAAGAATCGAGAGAAAAACGCATTTTTCGGCGTTCCAAATATCGAATTCTTATATAGTCTATTGTTTGCCTTTTGCACTCACCATGAAAACCCGAAAATTATATGTTCTCTCTCTGTCCCAACATTATGGTATATAATTCGGTTTTTTTTTCTCCAAAGTTGGGGTTTGCAAAAATACATATCACTTCAATAAATTTTATTGAATTTATTTTACTAAATTTAAAATTTAATTCCACATTTCATAATTGAAACAAGAATATTTTACAACAACCTTAATTTACATCAAATGCGAATTAGATTGCATCTTCGTTAATAAAGCCGCGGTTCAGTTCTTTCCCTACTTTATATGCTGAAGTAAGAACTTCAAAATTTCATTACTTGAGTCACAAATCAGTTTCTTGATTTTTTGGTCTCTTCTCCCGAGTATATTCCACTTTATTAATTTATTCAAACTCCCATATTTTTTTCTTAAAGGGTGTGATTTTGATTTTTTGTTTTTTTGCTATTTTTTAACTACTTCTGACAAAGTGTTAAAATTTGTTTTCAGTACACTTCTACTTCAATCTTAGATATAACATTGTTTTTCAAGATGGAATTTAATAAACCCCCTAAGTTGATTTATTTTCGTTAATCAAAGATTTTCATTGAAATCTGAAAAAATAAGGTACTATTTGACATGCCCCGAGCCAACTATGGTTTACTTTTAATCTCAAAACTCATGCAAGCCATGAAAGTTTTATTTAAGTAAAATTAATTAGATTCCATTTAAAAATATCTATTAGGAACAATTATTACTTCTTTCCTATATATAAAATAGTTTTCATTTTTTTTTTCGGGATAATTCCCCATTTTTTAAACAGATATAAATTGGGCGCAAAAATCTGCTCATTTTTGCCTATTTAATCGAATCTTAATCCTTATAACTGCAGAAGTTACCCATATTATATGAGTTGAGCTTTTAGCATAAGGATCCGTAAACAATTGAAACAATAATAAACAACACGTGCCAAAAGTAAGCGAGTTGCAGATTAGCGCGCTCGCCGAAGAAGCCGCAGCAACAGCAGCAGCAGCAGGCGAAGGAGATGAAGGAGAAGAAGAAGAATAAGAAGAAGGACCACCTCTATCGGTGGCGTTTAAATAATGATATTCTTCGCGATAGGGATCGTTGAATCCGGAGCGACGGCCGGAATGCGGCCGCGGCGTTAAAGATATGTACCTACACATACGAGTACATACATGTACAGGGGAAACACGTGGGGTACCACCAACCAACACACAACACACAAGGATGGATATTGCGAGAGAAGATGAGCGAGCCAGGAGTCGGTGCTGGAGCTGCTCCGGTCCGGCTACAGCCGCGGCCACAGAGAGATGGGTGTTGGAGAATAAATTAAGTAGTTGGTGTTTTTTGCCTGGGCTTGGCCCCACGTACATTATTATCCTCTCTTTCGAGAGAGCGAGACCAGGAGAGAACACACACATTGACGCCCACGTTCGGTGCACGGTGCATGTGCACACACACACACACACACCACTTTGGTTTATACATACAGGGTGAATACAGGGTGTTTAATATCAACTTAAAATTTGTTGCTTTCTTTTAGCTCTGTTATTATTATTTTTTACATTTGTCAAATATGATTATTAATTAAAATTGAAAGAGCAATGGCGCGAAATTTGATAATTGTTTTTTAATGTAAATTCCCTACTATCCTAATGTTAGATATACTGAATTGGGGAATTGAATCACCCGGTATTCGGATGCAGAGAAGAAGGAGGACGGCTAAATGATTATTTTATATGGTTAACTATATGCAAGACGTGCGTGCGTTCTGTTTCACCACTACTACAAGTGAATATTGGATTGTCTGAAACGAAGGAACGGTCCCAAGTTGACTTGACTCATGCGTCGGAGCCGCGGAGATCCGATCGTGAGAAACTCTGTGCTCTTTGATATAAAATTAAATGGAATAGATGGACGCGGTGCGATGATGGATGGATGGTAGCAAATCATTTGGAAACGCAATTTCTTTTTTTTTGTCTTTTCTTTGTTTTGTTTGTTTTCTTTTCGATTATACAAAATAAAACTTTTATACGAATCAAAATGCAACTTATTTGCAGTGGACAAGTAATTAAAATGAAATGTATTTATTGTTCAAATAATTAAAAACTGTGAAGACTTAAGGGTTGATAATACCCTCTCTCGTGTAAAAGCCACAAAATTGAAAAAACTATTGTATTAATATGTAGGAAAATCATTTTTTTAACTTAACTTAAGTAACTTTTTTATAAATAATCAAAAGTTTTTGATGTCCAGGGTGTCAAAGTCAAAAAAAAATCCAATTAAATAACTAGTCCACCTTTGACAAAACTTGTCCAAAACTACCCCATTAACTTCAACAAAATTAAAAACTTTTACATAGATGAGAAAATAAACCTATTTCCTCTTAAGAAAAGTAAAATTGTAAAGTAAATTTAAAAAAGTTATAATTTTATAAGCAAATGATAAAAATAACTTTTTTGAAAAAAAAAACAACAATTTCTGTATTTCATCATCTAAATTAAGGTTTGTTTAATTTTTTTTTATTAAAATAAAATATTTCTAATGACCCAAACTTTAAGTTTGAAAAGTTTGATGAAGTTTTGTATACTTAAAATTTTCACGCCAAAAGCTCGAATTTTCCGAGCTCAACGATGACAAAATACCACAAAAAAATGTTTTTTTAATTTTATTAAAATTTTAGTAATGGTAAACTAAATCAATTCTCTGTTGTTTATTGAAGTACTGTTTTTTTTTCAATAAAGCCCTTAGTTTTGGATATAGAGTTTGACAAAGAAAAAAAAATCATTTCAATTAAAAAAATTCCCAAATTTGACAGAAAAAAAACTATCCCAAAACACTAGCAGAATTACAAACTTTTAAATAGATGAGAAAGCTGAACTATTTAAATTTAGGAATAAGCAAAACAATAAATTTACGATAATTAACAATTTTAAAATCAAAAGTTCGTTAGAATTCATATAAACAAAAAACAGCTTTTTCAGTATACTTTACCCATATAAAATTTAAAAAATTAAAATAACAGATGCAATTATTTTTTTTTTATAAAATATCACCTTTAAGCATTTATCTTATTAACATATTTTTAATTACATTTACAAAATCATAATAATAATTAACAACAAAGCCTTTTAAGTAAAAACTATCGTCCGAAAGAAGGCGCACCCACCTTAACCGAACACGCAAACAAAACAAAACAAGTAGGACAATCCCAGTAAACTAGCCATCCATCTATTTACGAGTGTTCTTCACGCAAATATATAAGACAACAAACAGCATTCTGAGGGTGAGAGCTATCTATCGCCGATCCGATCTTCAATATCATCGTCGGAGGAGTAGATTTTAGCTGCGCGCATATGTTACCTGTGTGCACCAGCATCCACGGATGCCATCTAATCCATCCATTTTCAACCAAACACACACACACACACATGATCTGCACTCTCTTCTTTCGTCCATCTACATCCATCTAATCGAATTACGTTGAACGAATGACCATCGGGCGGCAGGACACAAATACACCCGCACAAACACACAAACGCACAGAAACAAACGAGCAGCAGCGGTGCGATAAATCACACGAAGAAGTGCTGCGAGCGCAACGTGGCGCCTCTACCTCATTTCAGGTGGAAAAAATATAGCCTACCAATTACCCTTCGAAGCCATCAAAACAAACTTTAAGAGAGGAAAATAAGGGAAAAACAAAAGGGGGACAACGACACGCATTCTTTTAACGGTCCTCTTCTCGCTTCACGAACCTTTGCTTTTTTTTGTTTGTTTTGTTTTTTAATTTCTTTCTTTTTTTTTATTTTAGTTTTTTAAAGCACCGTAAAGTATCTAAAATGTCCTGTGCGACACAAACGCGCCAGCTAATTAATTAATAACGTCACATTTTACGGCGTTGCCGGTGACATTTTAATGTCTCAATTTGGAAGAGGGAACACCTCGATTATCTCCGCTCTCCGTAGGGACACCGAGTGACGATAATGGTACCCATACCGTTCTCGCCTTCACTTCAACTTAAGGCATCTAGTATTCCTTTCTCACTCTAATGCAATATTTTCAGGTTGGGTCTTTTCACTTTTTTTCTAGGTTTTTTCAGTTCTGTCAGTTCTGTGTGCCCTGCATCTATACGATTTTGAGTGTGTGTGTGTTCTTAGTGTTTAAGTATAGGTAGTTCGATGTTCGGTGTTGAGGAATGAAGAAGAGACACCGACGACGAAGGTATTTCGGAGGACCGGTCAATTATTTCTTAAATTGTGACAAGCTTAATCTAATTAGGATAGGACGGGCCCACCGACGAGCGATATCTCAGATGCAGATAAAAACCGTTTCATTTGTTGTCGCCCGTTCCGTTCCGTATAATATATGGCCCCTTTTTCGACAAACTGAACACAAAATTCATATTAAGTCGTCTCTACTTGCCTGCATTTTTACATTTCACCATTAAAGAATTGCTTCTTTTTTTCTATTGTTTCATTGCTTGCCGAATGCGTTTTCAATGCATTTTTTTTTCTCGTATTCTCTCTACTTATTTTCAGAAGATTTTGTTCTACGATGCATATTGTTCTTGCTTACAAATAGTTTGTAGGTATATTGAAAACCACGCAAACAATAAGTTGTTGGCAGGGACTTTAAACAAAGGCGACATTTCCTTTATTATTAAGAGCCGTACGGACTTTTTAATTGTTAGTTGGAAGTTCTTCTAACTAAGCAATCAAAAGGTTGTTATGAGTTATGAGTCTGCGGATATAAAGAGCTAATTGTAAAGAAGTCAAATGTCGGAAATTGTAAGTGCTTTTTATTTATATTTTTATATGCGAATTCCTTTAAATAATTTTATAGAAACAAAGAGATATGAAGAAAATATTAAAACGGAATACTTTTACTTTTACTTTTTGTATTATTATTTACCTGAAGCTATTTTTATGAATTATATAAAGTTCTAAATTTTACATTAGAAAACAATTCAAAAACAATAAATTCTTTAATTGCTTCCTTAAAACAAAACAACTATTAATGAGAAAAATTCACCGACAAAAAAAACAGCACTTAAAATCAAGTGAATAGAAAAACAATGGTCCAATTAATTAAACCGAAAATTGATTTAATTAGCGGACAATTAAATTAGAAGAAAGACGAGATAAAAAAAGCTTATAAGTTTTTCAGGGCGAAGTATCAATTTTTACTGTAAAACTTGACTAATTTATCTAATTATTATTCATTTGAAGCATACAATTTTTAACAAGTTATTCATTCGATTTTAAAATTTGCACCCTTATTTTGCAGAGAATATTATTCTTTTCTTTATTTAAATAAGAGTAAAAATTCATTAACGTTTTTTTATTACTCAAAAAGTAGCTTTGCTGTATCAATGCTTACAGAAAAAAATGACTAATTAGTCCAATGATTATCTGCCTTAAGCTTTTTATGAAATATATAAAGTACCCTGTAGAAAACTATTCAAAAACAATAAATTCCATAATAGCTTTTTAAAAACAAAGCAACTATTAATGAGAAAAATTCACCTCATACAAAAAAAGCACTTAAAAATCAAGTGTATAGAAAAACAATGGTCCAATTAATTAAACCGAAAAGTGATTTAATTAGCGCGCAATTAGATTAGAAGAAAGACGAGATAAATAAAAAAAAGAAACGGAAGAATAAACGTGTGTGAACTTTACCCATGGATTCCCACAACAAAACTAACAACCAAGCGAAATCTCATTGTGCCCATCGTTATCTGATTTCAAGCATTTTCCTCTTTATATGTGCAGTACTTACGCACAAACACATGCATAGAAATAGAAAACTTACACGATTGATAAATACATTCTAGATACTACAGAATATACCTAGACCTAGAGAAATGAGAAAAGAAAGACCGCTGCGCTCGCTCCAAAAATGTATACAACACACAACAGCAACAACAATATAAAAAAAAAATGCTTCGAGTGGCTTGAATCATTACCGATTACCCATATAAGAAATCGGCAGTTATAATGTCATTACGATTTTCAGCTCGGAAGGGCACAAAGTGGAACTCCACATACCTATTCGCATACACACACAGTCACACAAACAAACAAGCGAACACACACACACACACACACACACACACACACAAAGAAGAAGAAAAAAAAAAGAGAGATTTGAGAAGAACTTAGAAGGTGCTTAGAAGGCCCATCATTTATTCGGGTCAGAATAACCGTTTACGCATTATTTGCGCCGTCAATTATTATCAAAACGATCATTGTCATGGCTACCCCTGAGCCCATTCAATGGGGCACGTAAGTAAATTTTCCAGCACGCTATTTTGCCCATTGGCATTGTCGCCGTAATCCGCCGCAAAATGCTTCTTCTTGTGTAAAAATGCAGAAATAGCGACCGTGAAAAACCAATGGAAGAGCAGATTAAGCACGCTGCATAACAACCTAACAGACAACTAATACTAAACGTCTTTAGCATCCACAAAATACTTTTTCGATTGGATTAAGGACGTTTACAAATACTATACGTATGTGCATAGAGATAAATGCTGGGGCCGTGGAGATGCAGAAAGGGGCGCACCACCAGCTCGGCCGACCATTTTCGGTCTGTTTGTCTTTGGGTGTTCCGCACCGACCAAATCATTGTCATTACGCAGCCCATTATCCCGTAGGATATCATTAGGGGAGTGCACGTCATACGAAAATGACGCGTAATTAACCGGCGAAACAAAGTGCTTATGGTCTCGCCGCGCGCTGATTAGAGGCGCAAAGGACCACATCGGGTGTCCCATATGGGATGCACTTTTTCATCGTAGTTCTATTAGAGGCTTCTTATACATAGAACTAACATAGACCTTTCTTTGCGAAATACACGAAGCGATGCGGCCTATAATCAGCTCCGGCAAATGAATGAAAATAAATAAGGAGACCCAAAAAGGCCACTTAGCGGATGCTTCACCCTTTTGTTGCGGTCCTGAAAAATATCTAAACTTATACGGAATAAGTCGCTGCTCTGTTTGTGTATACTTTTTGCAACATTTGTAAACGTCTTTAAATAAATAAATTGTTATACGTTAAAAAAATAATTGTGAACTTAAGAAAGAAAAAACATTTTTTGGAATTTTGTTACATAAAAACAGACTTTAAATTAATAATAGAAACACTCTGTATGTAATCAAACATTAAATTACCTTTGCAGATTGTCAAGAATAAAGAATAATAAAAAAAACTAAATTCAAAAGGTACATCTAGCAAAGAGGACAAACAATTAACGGTGTCCTTAACAAAAGAGAATTAAAGATGAAGGGAACGGTCGTGAAGAGATGGTCGTCAGGCGAAAAGGACAACAAATGAATAAAAAAGAAGTCCGCATCAAAGAGCGCGAGAGAGGAGAGAAAAGAAGCCAGTTTTCGACCACCTACAACGACTCCCTCGATAATCGTCGTCAACACCAACCCTACCGCAGCATCCATCGTCAGCCAGCAGCACAGCCAGCAGAGAGAGCAACGAGAGTACACAAAACACAATTGTTACTTATAATTGCTAATGCTGCCAATCGGCGGCGGCCCATCTCGTATGGGGCAAAAGAAACAACAAACGGACAAACGGACCCAACTACAAAAACCCACTTGTCAACTACGACGTCAACATCGGCGGCTGGCGGCTCAAACAAAATAAATGAAATGAAAGTAAAATGAATGAAACCAGCTTTAAAGATTGGCAAAAGTATAACAACTGTAACAACTGTAGAATGATATTATTACTATACGAGTACTATAGGAAAAAAAAAACAGAAGACAATTGTACAGTAAGCTGAATGTACAGAGTGATCATAAAGGTAGTACCCCCTTTTTATTAACAAATTAGGCAACCCATCAAGGTTTTTTTATGTAAGCATACAGATACAGCTGCGGCTTCGATAAGACGGTACTTTTGCTATGGAAACCAGAAGACAAACGAATAAAAAACGTCATGGTAATGAAGGATACTTAATGAAAAACTATTCTTTGTTTGAAATCTACGAAAGTAATAATTTTAGAACTTTTTGCTTCAAACATTTTTGATAGATAATAAAAGAGAGAATATGATAAAAAAAAAAAAAAAAAAAAGTAGAATATCCATTTAAAAAAATCAAGTTGTAACAATTTTTTGATCTCAAAGTTTTGTTTTTGTGAAGATCCTTTATAAAAAGAGTGTACATTAATACTAAACACACATGGACACACATCTTGCCAAGGTATACAAAAAAAAAATTCTGAAGTTATCATCAAAAATGAGAAAGTTATGATTGATTTCTCATGACACCAATTTTAGCAAAAATAATCGAAAGTGAGTTATAGCCGAAAAAATATGAAACAAAAATTGGGGTGTTCAATTTGAAATAACGAAGTTGATGGCTACTTCCGGTATAACCGGAAAATGGAAGAGTGCGCGAATGCAATAATAATGTAGATCATTTCCTAAAAGTGGATCATGCAAAGTTTCAAAACTCTGCACAATTTCTTGTTTGCATAATAATCTAATACGTCACTCAACTTAAGAGACCCTGTATCTCCTATATTTTTTTTTGCTGCTTTTTAAACAAATTTTGTCATACTGACAAATATTTATTTTCAGCACAGTCAACAACTTTAATAAAAGTTATAGCATTGTTTTTCAAGAGGGAATAATTAAAACCGTTGGTTTATTTATCTTAACGACATGGCATTTGATATTATTTATATTTTTTCGAATAAAAGTCGGCAATTTAGATTATCCAGTTGTTTGCCAATAAAAATTGAGGGAACTACATTTCGGTAAAATATGTATCGCAGTGTAAATGGGGTGCACCTAATTCGTCGTCCCCTTGTTACCGCTGCCCATGGCGGAAGGTCCTCGGAACACGCACACAAAGTCCAATAAAAATATTTGTATACGAGACTGGTAACAAGGGTCGCAAATATTTTCACAATTCAACACACAGCACACAGACAAGCCGGAAAGGTGTCTTCATTATAGGTCCCCATACAGGCCCCCAATAGGTAATGGCTATTATGGGTGCAAAGCAAAATTTTCGGACACACACCGTGACCATGTGTGTGGGACAAACAAGTCTCCCATCTGGCCAACTACCGCACCACCACCATCACCATCATCATCACCACCACCACCACCTCCACCGTCGTCAAGCACTTTCCGATATTCTAAAGTCCGAACACATCCAGCTTCAGCATCCACTCTGTTCTTTCGCTCAGCTGGTAATCACCACTACAGTTGCAGTCGCATTGCAATACACCTATAGGTATTATAAGAAGTCCATGTCCATCGAGAAGCAATGTCGTTAGTAAAAGTAGCCCTCTCTCTGTATTATTACGCGGCGAATTTATACTATACACAAGTAGCTAGCTATCGATGTAGTAGTAGTGGTATACGAGTAGTATAGGAAAAACGACCCATTTCGAAGAGCACGTCCCTTAATATTGTGACCACTTTGTCGGCACTCATGAATAACAAGCCGGGACCGCTCTTTTATATTCTTAAATATACATGCCTATAGATACAGGGTGATTTTGACAGTCATCTTTATCGTAATTCCAAGCACAAAAAGGTGACATTTATTATTATTTTTTTTTTTGATAAAATGATAGAGATAGAGGGTTGTAGAGGTTTAACGAAATATATGGAAACGGTTAGATTCTATATTAATTTCTTTACAGCGGCAAAAGTCCAAAACAATACTAGTAAAAAAATTTAACACTTTTTGCTTGGGCTTTGAGATAAATGAATATAAAAAAAGAAAAACTCGCAGGTAATATCCTTTATAATCCAACTTGTTGCGTAATAAACAATTTTTAATGTTTCTTTAATACTTTTATTTTTATTTGCAATAAGAAAAAACGAAAACGTCGAGACAAATTAATTAAAATTAATTTAATTTATTTTGTATGTTAAAGATCTGTATTTTTTTCCAAAAATAAATTCTACATCTTATTTTAAGTCGAAGTTGTAGAAAGTAAAATGTCTATAAAGTTAAACGATTTTTTAATTTTTTTATAATTATGAGAAAAATTTAAAAGCAATACTTTTTATAACAATTGAACAGGATTTGGAACGACAAACCAATCAATTTTTAAAGCGGACCCACATTTTATATACTTCAAAAAATATATATATTTCTAAAATATTATTTCTACATTACAGAAATGGTCAATTTTAGAATTTTAGTGACATTTTGGTTTTGAAAACTAGGACGATTAAACAAAGAATTTTCGTTTTGCAAATAAAGTATCGAAAGTTCTTAAAAACAAAACAAAAAAATCTAAATTTACTCCCGAGTCACAACTTTTTTGTTCACTAAATGTTCTAGGAACCACTAAACGGTTTAAGATAAATTATTCTTAATTCTTCAGAAGTCAATTTTTATAATAAATTGAAAGCTACAAACTTACAAAGGTAAGTTATTGGCAAAAGCCATAAGCCTTTTTTAAGAAATAATAGTCAACTTTAATATTTTAAATTCCTTTTTATATAAAAAAAGGTTATCATTTTTTTTTAAGTACCATTAAATGTTGCTGATTCGGGCTCGGCTTCTGATTCTTTATTTTTCAGGCCTTAATCAATTTAATAAATAGACTTTTTTGTAGCTCAGTAAATTATAATTTATTTTAAAAGCCCATTTGAGCAACAAAAAAAGTCTATTTTTTTAATTTATTAAAGCCAAAAAAGTAATCATGAATCAGAAGCCGAATCAACAACAATTAATGGTACTTTTAAAAAATCGCTGAGGCCTCAATTATTAATTTTAATTAATTGAATTGAATTTATAATGTCAAAGAGGTACTTAAGCCAAATGCTAAAATGCTAAATATTAAAAATAGATAGTGAAGACTCAAACGAAAAAAAAAAAATTGACAGACAAAACAAATGTAGCTCAATTGATTCATAATAAAATAACAAACAAAAACAAAAAAGCAACAAATATTAGAAATAAGAGACTAACTAAAGAAACAGAAAATAAACAACAATACACCCTGTATTATTGTGAATCTACAACGCATCTACAACACAGCCTCGACGGCAAATGTATTTATTCTTTTGCTGCCGGTGCTGCTTCTGCTTTGCTCCCCCTTCTCTCACGCAATCAATCACGGGGCACGGACGGGACGGGCGCACTAAAATAAAATTCCTCGAGAGAGAGATCTCTATTATACGGCGGTTATTAAAGGTAATTCCCCGCATGATTTATAAGGCCCCCGAGTTTTCCTTTGTATTTACCATCAAGCGCGCACGCATATAAGCAGCAATTGATTTCAGAACCAATGGATTTCATATAACAACCGCCTCCCTAAAGCGTGTTCCCCATAAGCCTCTCTTTCAGCTAGCATAACATGCGAGTAGTTTGATAATAATAATTCTCAAGAGAAAAAGAGTCCTGCAGACTATGTGCAACAGCAGCGCAGCAACGTCTAGAACTGATGTGCCTGTGTGGACCGACCCGAGCAACCGACCGTCAAACAAACAAACAATGCGCGACCGATTAAAATCCATCTGCAAACGATTTGGGTGGTCATTATATTATGAGAGAGTGCCATTATTTCTATATCATTATTATTATTATTTATTTCTCGCCTTGGAGACTCTGGGAATCTCGGACTCGGACCAAGAGAAGAGAGAAGCGAGAGCGTTCAATGTTTCGGTCTTGGCATCGGCAACGGCAGCGGCAGCGGCAGCAACGGGTCCCCTTATGCGCAATTAATTCGTCAACGCGTGTGTTCTTTTCACACGAGAAACATCAAGAAGAATCTCTCTCTTTCAAATTTCGATTGCCTTGCCGTTGCGTTGAAATTATTGTTGCTATGATGTTATTTTTTTGTTATTATTGCAAGCGCATTATACATATACGACACAAGTGCTGATTTGAATTCATAAAGAACAGAAACTTAATCGCTTAATAATGGCTAATTAAAAAATAAATAAATAAAATTCAAAAAATAGAAAAAAAAATGAATAAAAAAATATGACTCACCACATTGACGAAATCCTGGAAGGTGATGGCGTCCGTCTGGGCGCTGCGGGCTTTATCCAGAAGCACTTCGCGCTTGCCGGAGTTGACCCTCTCGCGAAACTCGGGCTGATTCAGGGCCTCCAGCAGATCCGTCCACGGAATCTCGCCAAAACCCTCCGGATCAAACTGATCGAAAAACAGCCGCCATTGCTAAGCAACCGCAACAAAAAACCATACAAAACAAACGATAAAAAAATTGAAAAAAATACAAGGCAGTACAATTTAAAAAAAATGCTATTCTTACATCATAAAGCAATTCACGTCTGATTTCAGTTTCATCGGGTTCGCTGGTCAGGTCCGTGTGGTCGGTGTCATAGTGCGAGTGGTCCAGGTGGTCCCCGGAATGCGCGAACGACGCTAGGGACCCGGTGATGGTCGCGATTTGTCCCGGCTCGATTCCCGACTCGCTGGACTGCGCCAACGTAAACGTGGTGGTACTGGCTATCACTTGCGTTGTCGACGGCGGAAAAAGGACGTTGGCCGGCGAAATACGATGCGGCCACGCCGAATGCGATAGCATTTCACGCTACCTAATGCGCCACCCCCGCAGGTGTTCACTTTTACTTATACGGCCACCCCCAAACCCCAATTAATGAAAAAAAAAAATAACTGAAACTCACCGTCTGTTCATTGCACTTTACTTTAATACTGCTTTGCTGTTTATTAAATCGAAGAGGAACCAGTAATTACCATTACCGATAAAACAATCACGCGCATTATTATTTCAACTATTTCGCGTTGCCTAGTAACATGAAAACACCACTGTTGAATTGCAGCATTACAAGGTAGGCAACCCAGGTGTCATCTGTGGTTAATAACAGGATGCATATATTATAATCGCGAAATTAAAAAAAGATTTAAAACGCTAAACAATAACAAATTATTTAAATTACTCGCCTGATTTGTTTTTGTTTATGCTTAGATTCTTAAATTTTCACACTTTAGATGCTTTCAGTGGCGTGAATTGGCAGTACAACTGTGCTGAACACCGACCTTTGTATAGTTATTTCCCTTCTTCAGCAATCACCCCCGACGTAACTAACACAAACCACCCTCGCATGCCGCGTTTTAGGGACCCATTGATAAAGTACGGGTTCCCTATGGAAGCGTGCGAATGCGCGCCACGCGTTTCTCCCACTGAAACAATATCGATTTTTCCAGTCGGTGCTGTTGTCCTGCTGAATTCCTCCGATGCGGAAGTGGCGAAATCTGCATCAGAAATTGCTTGGAACACTAGCCCCCATCGACTATGACTCATGGACAACGTAAGGCAACGTGCCGATACATAAATTACATGCAGCTGGCGAATTATTCAAGTCGTTTACCTTTAATTGGCCTTTGCTTTCCGACATGTGAGTTCCGTTTGCAATTCGGAAATTTGCCGCAGATGCGCCCGTTTTTCCATCATGCTTTCCGCCTGCTGCTGCAGCAACATCTCTTTGTATTTTGCCTCCAAACTAAAAATTATATTGTCTATTTCCTTCCGACGAATTTCGCATGAACATGAGAGATTATGCAGTTTTTCGGTCCTTGTAACAATCTGAGAACAATCTTTTTGCTATAAAACAAAGAAATTTTCCCAAAAGATCAGGATTTTCTTACTTGTAAATGTTGGTCGCGCAGTGCGTACTCACGCTGTATCTTTTCCACCTGTTTGCCGAACTCTTTTTCAGCTTTCCGGTACAATTTGTCCATTTTCATGATGCATTTCTTCAAATAGTTGATTTTCATTTGCGCATCTTGATCTCCACTGGCCTCTAATTCGCTTCTTATTCTTTTCACTTCTTCCTGCATTCTACAAACGAACAAAATGAGTGAAATTACTGTTAAAAACTCGCAAAAAAAAAAACTTAAACTCACTGTGTGCATTGCTTTTGCAGTAAAACTTCAAGTCTCTGGATTTCTGCATTTTTTAATTTGATTTCTTCAATGTGTTCCGAGTGGATTTCACTTATTTTCGCTTCGTATTTCTTTGTTAAATCAGCCAACTGTTCATTGGAAGCGGGTTCATAGAAGTTCTTGTAGTAATTTTCAAGTTCTTGCGTCTTCTTCAATTCGAATAATTTTTGTTTCTCTTCAAATTGCGATTTTAAATTTGTCATAGCTGTTTCATCAGTTTGAATTTTCAAGCGATAGTTTTCCAACTGAACTTCATAACTAGCTTTCAGTAAAGTTATTTCTTCTTCGTATGATTTTTTCAGTTTGTATTCAACATCGGTGCGATCTTCAATAACTTTCTCATCATAATAACGTTTTAACTCCTCGAATTTTTCATTGAACTCCTTTAATTTGCAACTCATTTGTTGGTTGAACTGATTTCTTGCATTTTCCAACTCTTTCTCAAACTGTTTCTTGTCCCATTTACTTTTCTTCTCATTTATTAGCACTTTTGATTGATTTTGCACATTTGCAGCAAATTCCGATGGAATTTTTGATACTTTTTCATTAGTTTCCGCCTACAAACAATGTAAAAAAAAACTATACAAATAATACAAAACCAACAAAACAACTAACCGGTGGATTATCTAACATTAACTGACTCCTTTTAACGATTGAAACCAATTCGCCTCTTTCGTTACGCAAATTATTAATTGCACCAATAAAATCATCAACATTGGTATCGCCTGCGCTGAACTGATTATTCCGTCCAGCACCATCAGCATTTCTTCTGGAAGGAGATGGAGACAAATCAATCCAAGAGCTTTCGCTATCACTAAGTTCGCTTTCGGTGATGCGCTCCAAAACTTCAGGGCAAAACAACTTTTGTCCGGAACAATTTGGTCCGGCATTGTAATTCAGCTGCAAATTATTCAACTGTTCGGTGTCCAAGTGCGATGTACAAGGAGTATCCTCCATGAACTCATCGCAAGTGTCTTCGAATTCGCTCAGAGACTCCAAAGGCATCAACGTTCCTTCCGAAGGCTCTTCCGTGAACGGATTATCCAAAACTCCCATAAGCAGTTGTTCTCTAAGACGCAACAAATACGCATTGCGCAATGAGCGATCGTTTTGGCCTTCTTGTCCCAGCTTTTCCAGCCAAACTTTAATTAAACCGATATTATTAGCGTCCATTATGCACGTAATGTACGGTTTTATATCGCGTAGTATTTGCAAGTACTCCAAGTCTAATTGCGACACACTTTGTGCCATGTTTTCCATAGGTATATAATTAATAAAAAGTCTAATACTTGGTTGAGGACTTTAAAAAATGGTAATAAAAGAGGTAAAACTTTAGCAATTGGACGCCATTTTGGCAGTTATAAAACAATTGAAAATTCAAAAAAAAATTCGTAAAGATATTAGTGTGTAGAGGGCAGCACTTGAGAATTTTCCCACTGACAGTGACGTAGTCCTGCATGAATCGAGTGTTTTGGTTTGGTGATCTGCGTTGATTTTCCCGAATTTTCCAAATGTCTTCGACGAACGTGCGAGGCGTTTCGCGGGTATTGGACAAGTTGGAGAACTCGGTCACGAACGGCGACTACTATGAGGCGCATCAAATGTACAAGACCCTTTATTTCAGGCAAGTTTCCCTTCCGTCCAGTCATGGCCCTATCTCTAACCTCACATTCTGGAATTTCCAGATACTTGGCGCAACAAAAGTACGTAGAACTTCTCGATATGCTCCACAAAGGCTCGATACTGTTTCTAGAACACGACCAGGTACTTGTCCGCACAATAATTGCGCCAAAAACGTTTGTTTGATGCCACAAAAAACGAGTTTCATTTGTAGCAAAACAGTGGAGCAGATCTTGGCATTCTTCTAGTTGATGTTCTAGTCAAATCACAAAACGAAAACTACGCCGAATGGACGCCCAGATTATGTAAAATATTCGGTAAAATCAGCAGCAACATACCTGAAAGACAGACGTTCCTTGTCAATTCCATACAATGGTCCTCCAAAGATTCAGTAAGAGTACTGCCACAATTCCATCAGGTAAAATCAGTAATTTTGTTTGTTTTTATATATATGTATATAAAAAAACAAAAGCTAATTTCATCCAATTGTTTAGAACATTGCTCAAATATACTGGAACGAAAAGAACTACGAACAAGCGCGCCATCACTACTTGCACTCAAAGGACGGCACCGGCTGCGCCAAATTCCTCATCGAATTCCAAACGGTTGAAGGCTACCGATCAGAAATCGATCTGTTCATAGCGCAAGCAGTGCTCCAGTTCCTGTGCCTTCGAAACAAGTCAACGGCCACGCAAACGTTCGCCAACTACACGCAACAGCATCCCGCCATCAAGAAAGCCGGCCCGCCTTACCTGTTACCACTGTTGAACTTCATTTGGTTTCTGCTGCAGGCAATCGAAAGGTTTGATTTCCTCCAATGAAAACTTGAAAGAATAATAAAATTGCTGATTTGCAGCCAAAAACTGGCGACGTTTACGGTGCTGTGCCAGCAATACGAGACGTCCATCAAGCGCGATCCGTCGTATCCGCAGTACTTGGACCGCATCGCACAGATCTTCTTCGGCGTGAAACCGGTGCGCGCCCAACGGGGCGGAATCTTCGGCAGCCTCCTGCAGAACTTCCTCGGCAGCTTAGACGACGACAGCGACGACGACGGGGCGTCCGGTGCCAACAACAACACATTCGCTAGCAATAACAGACCGTCTTCGAGTAAAAAACCGATAGAAACGTCTGAATTAGATTGAAATTCTCCTCCCGAGTACAAAACGAAAAAACATTTTTCACTGGTCGGATGTCTGTCGCTGCGTGAAAGGAACTGAATGAAAGTACTTCTACTTACTATTACGGTGTGGCAATTACAGTTTGAACAAAACAAACGAAAAAAATGACGGTTTTCGGTTTTTTTACCTTTTTTTTTGTAATTTAAATTTGTTGTTCGGCGAGGGAGGATCCTGGGAGACCGGGAATCACTTTATTATTATTTATTAAGGCACTGTGCATAGAAACTTGCGTTTATTTGTTTTATTAACTTATCGTCTGCTAAAAATAAGACTAATAAATAAATAATTGTAAAATTTTTGCCCCCTGTTGCTCTTTGTTTTTAATTTCCTGCGCAATTGGTTTTCACTTTTCAGTGCTTTTCAGTTGCTTTTCAGCAATCAAATTAACCAATAAAAAAGAAAATAAAGAAACATAATATTGACTTTTAAAATTACCTGACGTACTGTTTGCATAACGCATTCATAAACGTCCTCTTCCTTTGATTGATGGCCTCCCTTTGGATCTCTTCATTGTTATTGGAGTTCAACTCGAGCAGACCGATGGTTTGGATGGCCTTCTTCTTGCGCTGCACTTCGCCGCGCTTGTGGTGCAGATGCACCAAGTACTCCAGTATATTAGTGTCCCAGAAACAATGGTAGTACGCTTCGACGGCATCGTTGCACGACTTAAAATCGACGAGACTTCGGAAAGCCAATGTGTAGTCAGGTGGATCGAGAAACTGGCAAAGGACTGCGGCCTGCGTATGGCTGCCCAATTGCGTGCAGCATTTTATCATCCGCCGGAAAATGTGCTCCTGGCTGCCTTCCGGTATGTTAAAATGGTCCGTGCGCGCAATCAGAAACTGCAGATAGTATTTCAAGGCATTTTCGTACTTGTTCGTTGCTGCAAATTGCAAGTTTTCAATCAGATTTTTTTTCCGCTAAAATACCGCACGACAGACAATCCAATTGGTTCAAATTTTCTGATTCAGAGCGATCAGAGAAGTAGTAAGCTTTAAAATGAGGTGTTATAATGTGGTTTAATGTTTATCAATCCATTTAAAAAAAAGTTCAAAAAGTATTCAACTTAGTGGTTGCCTAATTTACAAATAATGGTAAAAATTGAAAGTGAATATACTTACAAAAACATAAATCGGCCATCAATTGTAACCAAGGTAAGTTCTCCCTGTAATATTTCAATCCTTGCTGGACCAAATTTGTCAATGTTTCCATAACAGCAGTTAAACTAAATGATCCTGGGCTAAAAAATTACAATATTAATAAAAGAAACCAAAAGCAAATAATGCATCGGGACAAACTTGCTGATATTTGAAGGCCACAAATCGATGTGCATAACACTGACTTCAATATTACCATCATCTTTTAGAAGATTGTAGAGCCGGGCCAATAGGGAAATGACCACGTCGAAAGAGGTGAAGTCTCTCAGTTTACTGAAAATTGTCACCAATTGCAGCTTGCTATTGTTAATCGTAGAGGAATCGCGTTGAATTACGCCACCGGAACTGTTGCGTTTTGTTTGATTCGAAGAATTCGCAGCAAAACAAGGAATTACTACAATTAGAAAATAAATCAAATCATAAAAAACATTCAACTTATTTTTTAGTTTTTGATAAATTTACCTAAATCCCATAGTTCTTTAGTGCCTACTTTGATGGTCATAAACTTAACAACTTGGCACACGCTGGCTATGCCGGAAACGATTTCCACGAAACTCCACGGCTTATTTAAGTTCACGAGAAAGTCCCATCTTTCCACACTGAGCAAATACAGCACGCACTGCTCCATCACTTCCGTTCGCGGAATTATTCCCGATTCGTTGTTTTTCAATGCGCTCTCGCAGGACTGTATCAATTTCTGTTGATCTGTAATAAATTTTTATTTTTCTTAAATTGTTCAACACGATTTTTGTACATGAAATTTTAGTGTAATCTTCAAAAGAAAATAATAATATTTTTTAACGCTTTTCCAAACAAACAGTCGGTTGGAGCATAAAATTCAGTCTAAGGTTTTCCTGTACAAACCTAAAACTGAAATTATAATGGCTATTGCTAATAATTACGACTTGAACAAATGGTATGAAAAGGTAACCGTAAAGAAATTCGATGGTTCTCATCAAACTATACTGGAAAACGATAAAATGTTGAAACACCTTAAAACAGATTTATGCCTGTAGTATACAATATAGCATTACATTTATTATTGACTATTTTGGGAAAATGTAAAATGAAATTGGTAGTTCAAAGAAATAAAATGTTCAAAAATCCAATAATTTTTATTTTCCGGTTTTCCGGGTATCATTTTTAAGTGCGCCGTGGCCGCTCTAAAATTGTACGTGCAAGGAGTACCTCATTTAAGTATACTTTTCTCAAAAGTCATCCCTTCGATTTTTTAATTTTTACTCTTATTTTATAGAGCATAATGCTTTTTATCAAAATCAAAAATTAAATTTCTTATATAACTTTTTTGTTTCCCGGAAATAATTTTCAAATGCGTTATGAACATTGCTATATTATATGAAAAGCGCGGAGTGCAACATATTATCAATTTTTAACAAACGCTACCCGCATGACTTTTTAAATTTTCACCCCATTTCATAGAGCACATTATTCTATATCAAAGTCGAAATTAAAATTTTAATGTATGTCTTTTTTCTTCTCTAGAAATAAATTTTAAGTGCGCGGTATTCCCTCCAACAGTGCTTGGTTAACATTTATTATATTTATCGACGTAAATGAGGCATGAGCAAACTTTAAAAGCTAAAAATTTATATGTCTTTTGACGCTTACTATCGGAATTCATGGCATTTATGCAAAAACTCCGAAGATATAAGCTATAAGGTACCATTAAAAATAATGAAGTTGAGAAGAAGATTTTGATACTTACTTGGACAATTGTGATTTTCTTCAAAAAGCTGAGCAATCCTTACCAGAAGAATTTCCCAACTAGTCAATTTGGACAGTTTGCTTAAAATGGTAGTGGTCTCCACTTGAATTTCTTTTTGCAACGTCTCCAAAAACAATATAGAAGTGGCCCAGTCTTTTGAAAGCATCAAAGACCGGGATTTCGCAAGCATAACATAGCTGAAGTCTTGTAAAAAGCCTGCAAAATATTATATCATTAAAATTATTAAAAAAGACATTGTTATGGTAATATAAAGCACCTTTAGGAATGGCTGAAATCACATTTTGTAAAGGAATGGGTAATTCCGACTTGGCACTGATCCTCCAATTGACTTTATTAGGATCTTTGCTAATTAATTTCGTCAGTAAATCTTTTATGGTTCTTGTATCAAAACAATCGTTTAATTGATGCTCCATTAAACGAATTTCCAGTTTAGGATTTCCTTAAAAATGCAAATAAAAATTATAAAAAAAAAAATACGTAGAAAATTAGAATTAGTTACTTTTAGGTATTTTGATATCCCAAAAGGGATTTTTCAAAACATCTGGAACATCCACGGACACTTCAATAATACTTTTCAGTCTTTCAGCAACATTCTCATCAAAAACGTCCTCTAAAATCGGTTGTTTCATCAGCGCATTCAGCAAATCTTTGCCTTTACTTTCGATGATTATTTGCATAAAGTAGTTACTAACAGATTGTTTTTCTCCGAAATTATTTAACTTGCACCAAACCAAGGAAGCAGCCCACACCAGAAAATCAAGCTTTCCTTCCTTCACATCCAATTTATAAGCTGTGAATCCCTCCACTTTACATCTGATGGCATTTAGGGCGCTAATTTTCGCAAGAAATTCCTCGACTCCGTTCAGGGAACCATTAGATATTTGCGCTCTTAGATCCATTTCGAAATTAACCCTTTGCACCAACGGAATCTCCCTGTTTTTCATATCTTCCACAAAAATGTCCAAAATTTTATCGAAATTCTTCGCATTGATGGCGTAATCCAGTTGCTTGCTCAGCGTGACCTTTTCCTCGACCGAACCGCAAGCTATGAGAAAACTATTCAATTGGTCCCTGTCCACCGTACAAAATCCTTTGATTTCTTGGCACCGCTCGAGGAAATCCAAAGAACTGTTGAATTCCTTCAGCGCTTCCGGATACATTTGTTTGAAAAAGTAATAAGTGGCAACGTCATAGTGGATTTGCGCTTTGAATTCTTCCGCGGTTAATTTGATGGCTTTGCTCCAGTCCAATTCTGCATCGGTGCTTGTTTCCGACAACATTACAAAGCAGTCACTTGTCGGCAAAACAGGCACAGCATTTGAGTCGAGAAGTTCCAAGAAAACTTCCAAGCTTCTTTCCAGGATTTGCAACACTTGGTTTTCCTCGTTAAATTCCATGATGTCCCCATTTATTCTTTAAATTAATCACACAAAAGTTTTATTATTAATTTCCTAGTAAAAAACAAACAATTACCTCATGTTTCCATTTAACAGATTGTTGATTACACTTGTTATGAGCCATCTATTGTGAGTAACCAAAGCAAAGAGGTGTTCTTTGCTAAGTTCAGATATTTCGAATTTGGTACTGGAAATTGCTTCAAAATCCACAAAGATTCTCTTCGGACTAGTGAAATAAAACAAATCCAGCAGTAAATTAAGTTGCACTTTAAAGGGCAATGTGCCTATATTATCTACAAGTATAAAAAATTTGAAAAAAATCCTTATAAAAATAAAAAATAAACATACCTAAACTCCAATTCAAATGAGCGGCTACTTTCAATGATAGTATTTTCAGTGCTATAACTTTTAGGGAAAATTTGTTATTATTGCAAGTTTCCATTTCATTTACAGTGACCAGATCTCCATTTTCATTTGGTTCTGGACACTTGATTTGTTTTTTCATAGAACCAAAAATAGCCGAATGGAATTTTATAATTAAATCAGATGGAGAAGGATCTAAAAATCAATGAATTACAAATAAACAGACAAAAC
>JASKGO010003984.1:0-35991 GCA_030556065.1 Holobus sp. GC000080
AAGGCTCTAAATCACACACAATGAGCAGAATATATAGAGTGGAGTGGATCGAGATCCATTCGCACATTCCTCTTAAATCCACTGCGAAGAATGATAAATATGTGTTTTTCGATCATCAACGAGCCGGGCGCGTTTTCGTTTTGACGTTTGCTGCACCTTATCTCTCTTCGCCGCGTAGACATTAATAAAGATACCGGATATATATTGATTTATGCGAGGGGCTGTAATAAAAAATTCAGGACTTCTTCAAGGATGTCGGGAAGATCTTACACGGGCAGGTATATAATCAGAATGTACAAAAATGATCTATGCGTCGTACTGTGGAAACTCAATTTTCTAATGTTATTTCTTTTCGTCTGGTGTTTTATAAAATGCGTCTGCGTTTTATTCATCACATTCTTGAATATTTTATTATTTTATTAACTTTTTCTTCTCAAAGGAATAATTTTATGAACTGTTTCATTAAAATAATTCTGTGCTTATAGTGTAAAAGGTGTCAAGTCTATAATTGCTTGTTTAGTGATTTCTTAATTCAAAGTTTAACTATTTTTCTTAAATTAGAACGGGCATATTTTTATAACTTATAATTATTTTACATGCAAAATGGAAGAATGACCAGGCCATCTATAGCCGTATGAAAAGTAAAAGCAATAACTTTGAGCGCCCAAAGTTTTTTTTTAACTAATTTGGACTGGACCCTATTTGCACTGCAAGCAAATAACTATAGTTCAGACTGAAAGGTATATTTGTTTAATCACTTAGTATTCAGGGATTACGAGTTGGTGAGCTATAAAAGTAAAGACAGTTAATATAATTCTAATGTTATTTTGCATCAAAATGACTTTCCTGACATACCTATAACTTTTACACAAATTTCCGGAGTAAAGAGCGGTCATTAAACATTTTATAACTTATTTTGCAAGAAATATAACTGTTTTTTATTATTAATTTATAAAAGTTTAAATATGTTGGCCTGACTTTTTAAGATAAATTGAATATTTATTTTACAGGGTGTTCAAAAAATGAGGTCGAAAATGAGAATAATCAAATGGCGATATTATATTATATTTTTTTCATTAGGTAAGTAGCATACTTTTTTAAAATATTTTATCGTATACTAAAAAAAAATAACAGAACCATACAAGTAGACATTTATTTTGACTCATCAACCGAAATAATTTCTGAAAATATTTAATAAAATCTGGAATTAAATGCATAAAAAAATTTTCGATTGTTTGAATCGTTTTATGCGCAACCACAATACCAACCAATTAAACTAGATAATAAAAATTTTAATGGAGAATAACACACAAACCAAAATCTAAAAACTTTTTAACTTGATTCACCCGTACCTATTCAAAGCAAAAGATTTCCGCCGAAATGGAGCCGGCTAAAGAAGAGCCGGCAAAAACAAATGCAATTTCGTATTTGTAGCTACAAATAATCAGATTAAAACGTATCAAAGCGTAAATAATTATTAGGTATTTGCAGCAATCAAAGTGAAAAGTTTTTGCGCTTGGCAATCATTGGGAATGGCGATCGAAAAACGGTGCAGAGCGCGCAATGCATCCGACGAATAATTCGAAACAAATTCCGGGCAGTAAATTTAATTAAAATCCAATGACCGCACGTCTCACCGAAAAGGCTTGTTTGCTCTAATGAAAGGATTTGCAAAAGAGCGCTCCTCGCGATGTACGAGTATATATATATTTTGTCCGACTGTAACGGCGATAAGATATTTGAAAAGAAGTCGAGTAAAAAGGTATCCGGATCCGCCATTAGCCATTTTCTTACAAATGCTTTGTTTCCTTTTTATGCCGCCACTACATCCAACACACCATTAACTTTTTATTTTGAATGTGCACGCGTTCATTGGCGAGCGAAAAACTTACAAATGAACAAATGGAAAAAACAACGGCATAACAAGAAACCGTCGTCGTGCACAACCCGTAAAAACTCGACGCTCGCTTTTTTTGTGCGAAAAAACGCGCGCAAAATGCTATTAATTAAAGGAAAACCCCAAATTTCCCTCTTTTATTTCGCAGCCGATTTTTGGTTGCGTTATATGGTAACAAATCAACAATTCCGCTCTTAAACTCAAAATAAAATATCAGTTTAAAGGAACATTTTGGGGGTGGTTGGTTAATTTGAAAAAATAATTGTTTTATAAAAACGGATGTACTTGTACAGCAGAAAGCAATAATGATTATATAAAGCACTTTGCTATAATTTGCATTAAAACATGCTTTAGCAAGGGACATTTAACGCTTATTAAACTAATCTTTAAACGACAATCCGTTTCGAATCAGCTGAAAGTACCGGCTACGAATTTAATTGAATTATTCTACGCAAATATTCGTTTGCTTTAATAGTTGTTTGCTAACCACTCCATTTCGAAAACAAGTGACATGGCTAATTTATATTAGCAAAAGGCGATGTCAATAACTATTCAATTGGATATAATTAAGAGAAGCTTTTGAATTCCACTGGGAATACAAACGTATTGTGCTTTGATAAATTTGCCATAGGTAAGCGTTATAATAATGGATGGGTCGGTAAAAGGAAACCTCTCTTGAGGCCATCGGTAAATCAAGGGGAAACAAAACATGCCAATTATTTCATTAATTAGAAGCTTTTTCTTCGGTTTTATTGTGCGGTTTGAAAGAGAGTGTTGTTGAAGACGGCAAAGCGGGACATCGGGTGCATCGCACGAAGCAAGTACCAGGCGAAAATGCCAAATGCACAAAATCCCATTTCATCAAAGTTTCGGCATCTCCAGTAGTCACCTATTGATTTATGTACTAGGTACCTGGTGCAAATAGACAGCTCGAAGTAGATTTTCAGCAAAGTCAGCTGCTTTGTAAATTCAATGCAGAACTGCCGTACCGAATGCGAATCAAATCGATAATTCGAAAAGTTTCACGTCAATTGGTCGAATCCAGTTTACCGCCATCGAAATGCCATCGCTAAATCACTTATATCGTAGCGGTACGTAGGTACGCAGTTTGCTGAAGTGAGCCAAGGAATGCCTAGAGGCATTAATTGCGCAAATATTGATTGCTCGGTCGTAAACAAATACCGGGCGAAATGTTTTACTCGTTAGACAACGGTTCTATAGGTGTCCATAATCTGGACTGGACGCAATGACCATAAAAATGCTATCGGACTTTCGGCCCCCGAATCTCGCTCTCTCCATAAAAATAGTGCCGTTTTACTGGTTTCTTTTTCCATCGTTTTCCGTCCTCCGCTGCGTCGAACAGAGAGATAGGAAGCACTGTATTACACCTACGTTCTTTTACTCCGTTTTCATCCATCAAATTTCTATTATATAGCTGCCTTTTTTCCCTTCCCGTGCGATCCAGCGATGATAAGAAATAAAAGGACGAAATGACAGAACAAAATATTTCGTAGGAGGACGCATACAAAAGTATATATGTTCATCTCATCGCTGGTTTTGTTAAATTTATAAATAGTCCGCTTTGCGCTTGAGAGGATAAGGAAGTATTTATGTGGAAGCTGAAGGAAGCACAATACAAGAAATATGAAGAAATTTGCATGAGAGAAAGCTTGCCACTTAAAAATAGAAATAAAAAAATACTTGTAAAATTTATTATAAAGTTGCGACAGATAAATTAAATATAAATATACGCGGCGAACTCAATAAAAGAAGCGATAAAGTAGTTAACTAAAATTGATGAACCGTATTCCATATACCGAAGTCCTTAAATAAGTAAGTGGACAAGTAATTTTCTTCAATAAAAGAGGCAATAATTCGAATTGCAATACCGTTCCGCATGCATCCTTTGCTCCATATTGGACTTGGTTGTACTGTTAACTATGCAAATGTGGCAATCAAGTCGAATCTCTAGCGGCCGAATTAGCATATTCCCGTAATATCGAGTCCCGAATTGACCAATCCTACCAATATGTGCCCGACTCGACGAAACAACTAAAATCCCATTTTTATGGTTATAATAACACTGCGTTAGATTATTCTTTTCATTTTCTTCGTAATGCTATTTACATATCTGTTAAATTTAAACAGGGTGAATTAATGAAACGGGTCCTTTATTTTCTTTTTGTTGTCTTTAGTTAATTCTTATTTGTTACATCCAATGGTTTGATTTTTGGTATTTTGTAAGAATCGATATACCTTTTCTATATTTCGAGGTCGCAATGAATATTTTGATATCATTTAAAGCAAAAAGTAAATAAAAATGATACTTTTTAAAAGAAAACTAATTTAATGTGGGTTTTCTTACTCAATTACGACTGTTCTTGTTTTCAATTTTGTGACATTTTTAAAAGCAAAAAATATCTTAAATTATTTTAATATCATTGTAAAGAAGGCAGAACTGTTCTTTGGTTCACTTTAAATAAATAACGTTTATTTCCTTGGTATGGGTTTCCTGGGAAATTATTTTTGTTATAAATTTTTCATATTTTTGAAGAACTGAACATTCAAAACCAAACAAAATATTGTTAAAGGAAACTTAGATAACAAGAACTGGTTTTAGGGCTGTTTCCAATTAAATTATCCCTTTTATTTTTTTCCTCACCTATTTGGAATTAAATGAAAATATTCCAGAATTAATAGAATAGAATAGAAACCGCTATTTTGAAAAACAAAACTTTAGTTTTGTCTATTTTTATAAAATGCATTTTTTGCCATAAAAATTATTCAAAGAATGTAAGAAAAATTTTGGCATGAAATCGTTGTATCCGAGAATACATCTCGAAAATGTTTTATTTGTTTTCGAGATTCCTTCTGGGGCACCAATTTGATCCACTCTGTACAATTTCGATATTTATTTGCTACAATTATTTGTAATGCTATGAAGCTAGAGCTGTTTATCCAATTTTGACACTTATGTACTTTTTGAGATTTTATTATATCATGCACAAGGAATAAAATGTATTAAGTAAACTGGTATTTATCAAAAGTAACCCCTTATTTTGTTTTTAATATGCAAAAGCAAATTAATATAACCTGGCAAAGAGAGTAATATCTTCAGTCTTCATCATGAACATGATCACGTTTACTTTGCCATGATCATCCCCATTCATTTCTGGCTTTATTAATTACGCACGCACTCTGCGGCAATTCATTACCGATAACTGATGAGTAAAGCGGACGCGACGGTAATTAATAAGTATTTTAATTAATAACGAGCGAAACTACATCCGCTAAAAATGCAAAGCTTTGAACGACGACGACGGAGCAGCAGCAGCAGCAGCAGCAGCATTCGTTCGTCCTCTTATATTGCGTCCGTTGTTGGCTGTTTATTTGTGCAACGCCGGAAAAATTCTATTCCGTACAGCGTAAAGCAATTTATGCAAATAATGAAGAAAAGAATAGCTACGGTGTCATTTGCGAATGCTGCACAGTGGTATTATGACGCGGCGAAATTTTAATTAAAATTTTTTCGATTAATCGATCTTTCGGGTAAATACACCCCGAAGCTCAATTGCGAAAAAGAAAATAGTAATAAACGAAACTGTAATAATCTTGGCATCATTACGGAGGCAAATAACTGGGTATATGTAGATACGCATCGAAATATGTGGCAAACGATTCAAAGAGCAATTTGTTTACGTTATTATAGAGAAACGGAATGTATTTCCTGGAATAATTTTCAACCCTCTATACTCGTATTTTATGATTCAATATTCTTAGTCTGGCGGATCGTTATTTTGGATGCATTTTAATAATAATTTCCGGCTGGTGCATTTTGATACGACTACTAATTTTAAGGGCATAATAAAAAAGGGTAATTTATAATTGATATAATAAAATTATAGGCAACAATCATTGTTTTTATTTGAAGACAAAAAAATTTAAAGATTTTTTTACTATTTATAGTTAATAAAATTTACTAACGAACTCGTAAGTAGTGATTTCTATATCAAAATATCACTAAACACATGAGCCAAAAAAAAACGTGTTTTTGACAAAAATACAACAGATACATGTCAGTCAACATGGCCGAAACATTGTTAAAACAACTAAAAGTGCAAAATAAAAGTTTGGCTCTGGATAGAGATAAGTATCTTCGACTGTTCAAAGCAAAAAAATCTGAATTAGAATATAACAAAATTGAATTAGCCAAAAGGGATATACAAATTATTCACCTGACAAACTGTTTGAGTAGTACAGAAAAACTATTAGCAGTTGATATACCGCAACTATTCCAATCGGCCATACAGAAATTTAGTAAAACGACGCATCCAAACATAGAAAACATGATATAAATGTATTTTGATATTTTAGGTCAGAGCTGTATTTTTGAACTAGAAAACCTCAATATCAGTTCAAATGAAATAATTAATCAAAATGCTGAAAAAAATCAGCCTTCTCAAGAAATAACAGTAATTGCAGATTCACTGCTTCATTTAAGGAAACCAATTAAGGAACCTCAAATTCCAAAAATTGTAGTAGAAGATTCTTCAAAGAATAGTGGGTCTGATTGCGATTCTTCCAATATTAATGAAATTGTAGAGATATCCAGCATTAATAATGTAGCCATGGGTTCAACATCTGAAAGAGCGGTTCATAAGTTCGTTCAAGTTAGACGGCAACTTCAAATGGATGATGATAGTGATATTAATAATAAAATGGAAAACAAGCAACAAATTTCTATTGAAAATTTGGAATCCATGAGTGAACTTGTGTCCGAAAAAGACTCTTCAGTTTCAGTTGTGCTAGAGAATTCTCATGATTTAGATGCTCAAAAAGGGGATAAAAGTTACATGTGTCATTTCGAAGCGGATGTGGAAAAAAATAAGCAAACGTTAGTTAACCCTAAAAAATATGTTATTTAAAAGCAATACTTGGATTTTATTATTATTTAAGATCGACACCATTTATGAATAAGGCCAAAAGTAAAAAGATTGAAGCAGGTGCTAGTGATAAATCAAATGAAAATGCTCTAAAACTAACGGATTGGTAAAGCAGTTATATTATTTGATATGTAAATTATTCAAATAATTTTTTAGCAAAAAATTGATAGAAGAAAACAATTTTGCTTGCGAATTATCTAACAATAATAATGTTAAATCGAATACCAAGGGCAATGGAAAGAAGTTAGTTGAAATATTTTTGAAATAATTTTCAAAAAGTAAATATTTTCTTTAATTTTAGAAAAACTACCCTCCAAAAGAACAAAGATAAATCATTAGCAATGGAAAAACAATGCGGAGAGGAAAATATCCATGAAAGCGCTGGAATAACTCGGTATGACAGCCAATTCATTCGGAAATATTTTTCACCTTTACATTTTAGAAACTTAAGAATTAGAAAAGCAATTTTACCAGAACATGTATGGCATATGCAGGTTTTATCCTATTCTGAAGATATGGAAATTGATTTTCTAAGGAAAGCAACGAAAAAATTTTCTAAAAAAAGCTCAATGAAAACAATAAATGAAAATCCCACCACATTAAATGATGATTTTTCATCAACATCGAGCCTTAAGGATTCATTAAAGCTTGGAGACCAAACAAGTGATGCTGATGATGCCAACAACAATTTGAAATTGATGCCTAAGAGAGATAAGCAAAAATTGGAACCATTGGAAGAACTAGTGGAATGTAGTATAGCAGAAGAAAACATTAATGTTTCAATGAATGATCAAAATAATGGAGGTGTCAAAAATTTGAAAAATTCTAGCGCGAAAATAGTCGTACAGCAAAATATAGTTATTAAAGAACCTGATATCCCTAAGTCCAGTAAAGCAATTAGGAGACGCATCAAAAATAAAAAAATTAACACGAATCAAAACAATGTTGAACTGAATTCTGGCAATTATAATTTTAACAATTTAAAAAAAGTCAAAGAATTTGATGATGAAGAATTTACCCCCATTAATGGGATTTGCCCAGAAAATTTGGTATTAAATAACATCACAATTAGAAGGAGCAGTAAAATATTTAAGTCAAATAGCCAAAAAATTAATAATGAAATTCAAAAAGGACAGCGAATGCCTTTACAAAATTTGGATAGCAATGTAGAGGAATTTGTTCGGTTTGTATCAAAGTAAGAATTTTTTTAAGTTATTTCTTCTTATGCATTGTAGGAAAAAGGTCGTCCTTAAAAGAAAAAATACATAGCCACAACAATTTCAAATATTCATATAAGAATTATTATAACATGTATATTTTTTATTCTATTTTTTTATCAACTTTAATGTAATTATTAATAAGTAATTGAACGTTTTCTGTAAATTTCAGCATTTCGTTTTAAATTCCATAAATTAGATACTTCAATATTACATTTTCTAAAAATTTGCTTTGATTATTTATTGTGCTTTAGTTTTTACGGTTTGATCTAATTACTTTTGCAATAATTACTCGTATTATGAATATTTTTATTGTTATTTCTTTAGGTATAATCGCAATATTAGTATTAAAAATGTATTGTAGAAATTCATCACAACATCTAGGGCTGCTCCACAAAAAAGGCGTCCGTTATCTGATTAAAAAAAATGTCTAATAGTTTGAAAATCTATGAAATTTAGTGTAGTTTTTCAACTGGTTCTCATATTTTTCATCACAAAGAGTCAAAGATAGTTGTTATTTAATGGCTCCAATATTAAGATCGTTTTTTTCTAATTGTTTAAATCGTCTTAGCTCTGATGAGGGACCAATGTATTTGTGGTCTGAAACGTTGGCATTAAAATGATGCAACGTTACTTCTTTGGGTTATAACGTTTGATGAGCCATCTAAAAAGGACAACTATCACAAATAATTGGAAAAAATATTTGATGGTTTCATTTAATGTACTTGTTGCATATCTTGTTCCTTATCATTTTACAGGTAATTTTTATTATTATTTTTAATAGTTTTAAATTGTTTTTTCTATTGCTCATTGAGTTTTTGAAATTAATTTATTAGCAATGAATATTGTAAATACCTTCAGCTTTTAGCAATACGAACCAAATTAAACAAAAAATCAATACAAATTCTCAATTAAAATAATAATGATCACTAAAATTAGTTTAATTAATTATAGCAAAACAATAATATCGTGTTAAATTGTTGCGCTAAAAATGGCTACTTTATATTAAAATGCAAATCAATGAGAATAAATAAATTGCAGAACCGTTCTAATAATAAGTTTTTAAAAACGAGATAAAAATGCTAAGTCTTATTTATGCAATGGAAACTTGTGCTATATCTCTCTTTCCCTCTTTAACGCTTCGCCAAGTCTCTCTTATTCCGTTTTTCCGGTGGCGCAGGATGAAAACGAGAAGCAATCGCAATTTAATAAAGGATCTTTTCCCCTGCACATACACAAACATACAAAAGTGCACACGAACACCTCTTACCTCGCAATCAAGAGAAATGGGGTTAACGTGAGGACGCGTAAACATTTCTAACGCCTTAATTACGAAACTGTTCTACCACACAGACACACTCTCTCCACATTGGACTCCCACCAAAAATACCAAAGTGTATGATGCAAGGGTTGTTGTTTTCTTAAGCTTTCATTGTCTATTTCGAACTCCAAAACTTATTTGAGTGGTGAAGGTGTTTGTGGCGAAACATCTACATCTTTTCTTGTTTATTTTAAGGAAGAAGTACCTGATTGATTTTATGATATTACAATTCTTCATTTTTCATTTAATTTTATAAATGGTAAGTTATAAGTTAAGAAAGGTTGCTAAGTTCATGAAAAGTGACCCATTTTTAGAAACCTTTATCAACTATTTCTATTTTTGAGAGGGAAAAAATGCATGATCCTTAAAAAATTATGGAAAATTTGGTTAGGTAGGGTTGCTGTCAGCATTATGTAATAAGATTATTACGTCATATATTTAGTTCATATTATATCTTTTGTATACTACTTGTTTGTCACAGCCGTTAGAGTTTCATAATTAATTTTGAAAAAAAAAGAAACCTCAAATCGTATAAGTTAACACAGTATCAGATGATTAAAAATCTCAAATAAATTGAAAAAAAAATAAAAACTCTTTTGTAAATAGGAATGCTTAAAGAAATATGTGAAATTTAATGATCTAACTTATCAAAACTTATATAGTAAACATTACAACGTAGCAATATTTAAAGTTTTAAATTAGTTAAACACAAAAAACAAGTTCTTGCAATGTAAATGCTACAATATAAATATCATTAAAAAGTTGATATAATTTAAAATAGAGAAATTATTTATTCTTAGTGCATATAAATAGGTCGAGTATATTTAATTTGTTTTGATGTACTCTACTACCTACGTTATTAATGATTAATTTTGTTCCCAGTATAACTAATTTTACCAAGTATACTTCAATAAATATTTATTTACGAGATAATTGCGAATAACTGCAGTTTGTAAATAATCGCGTAATTAGCCTTAATTAGATAACATTTATTTCAATAATTATTAATTTCCAGCATCCGATAAAATCAAAATGCATAGCAACAATGAACCTTCTGTAAAAGTAAAAAATGAAACGCAAAAAATGCTTCTCATTTTGCTTTCCTTATTAAGGCCGCGTGCAAATATCCCGAAGGAGCCATTCCTTGTGTTTTCCCACCGTAAAAATAAGAGAAAAATATGTGTCAAAGAAAATCATGTTCTGCCCCAATAAACATTATATTGCCGGCTCAATACTATGTACCAGACACTTTTCCAATATTTTTCGCTATGTATTAAACACATGTATGTATAATATTTTATAAAAAAAACTGACGTGTATAGATTTAGAAATCTTGTATTTGATAAATGGATAACAAAAAATAAAAACTAAAAGCATCATAAGAAAACTACCATTTTTTTTTATATACACAGAAAGCGAAATGTAATTTTGTATAATTGGGAAATATGCGTAAGCAAGTTTGGCAAAGTTTAAAAGCAATTAGACTGATTTTTACTAGTGCGGAAATTCGTGGATTCGATGTAACTTCCACCTACAAGTTGTCTTTAAGTGATCCGTTACATTTAGCCTCAGATTACCCAAGCCGTAAACTACCCTTATCGCTGTCGAAGTTTCGAGCAGCCACCTACTTTGGTAAGAAACCCCGATCCGGGCACTTTTAAATAAAAAAAATAGGTGGCCGATATTGTTCGAATCAATAATAAATAATAAAGTTTCCAGCAGAAAAAAGCTTCAGGCTAAGTTTTATTACTTTTTTTTTGTGCAATTTAAATGCTTCTATAAATCAAACGATACAATAATTATTCATAAAATTTACATGGTTCAAGAGGTGAACTGGATACTCAATAAGTCGGTTCAAGTAAATCGAGTTTCTTGTTGTTAATATTAAGTTCTGTTCGTTAATTAAGTGGATAGTGTAAGTTATTGTAGTATAAATCCTGAACTATAATTATCAGAGTGTGTAGCTTTGCATTATAGGAGACATAACATAGTTAGATTCGCATATACAAACGTGGTTTTCTTGTTTCCACCATTCCATCTTGGTATTGGTAGTGGCAAATTGCACGGAGCGAGGAAACGAACAGGGATTCTCCATCGCTTTGAGGGTAGTGGTGAGCTGCTGCCGTCACCCTTTATACTTCCACACTTGTATTTGCCTTTTATGGAATGGAGCGCAGTGTGTCACACGTAGGACGCAAGCGTTTATTATTAGATTGAAGCCTCAGCAGAATCCCAAAGTTTTTCCACATAAAACCAGTTAGTCTTTCTTGATTGCATTATATTTGCATTTATCGATTCCGCGCGCCGCGGGATGAGCAAACAGCAACTATGCACGTTGCCTCTGTGTGTGTGTCAACTGTTCGCATGTCATTAGAGCCAACGCTATATTTACGATTATTGTCTTGGAAGCGACGTACGATGTTTTCATAAATCAGATGAAAGTCTGGGGTAAGTCCTTGCCTATAGACACCCTTAGGAAGGTGGATGCGAGCTTTTGTGTTTTCTCTCGAGGCTTTCCTTGCAGCGTGCTTACTTCGGGACACATTTTCCTCTTTCTCTCTATATGTTACTGCCATTTGCTGCTTCATTCCATTTCTCGTCGAAATATTTCCAGGGGTTGTTGTTAATTTTTTTTTCTTCTTTTTAATAAAAATGAAATATACTCAGTAATATAATGTCACAATGATACACAGGAATATTACTGTATAGTTGTTATTAATATTAATAATTTATAACCATAAATTTGTTTTCGTTTTGTGGTACAATTTTTGGTAATAATTTTATAATAATAATAAATAAATTAATAATAAATAATAAATTTATTGAAAAATAAGAGCGAAATTCGCATTAAAATAAACTGAAAAATTCCACAGAATTTATTATTTTAATGATTTTATAGTATTGAAATGAAAATACTAAAGTTTTAAAATAATTAATAAAAGTTACAAACATGCAAAAAATAAATAAATGCTCAATTTGAAAGAATTGGTATATTTTTTTTTAAAGCTTTTTTGTTTTCAATAAACCACATTGGAGTTTTAAATGGATGTATACATTCAGAAAACTCGACTCTGTTTAAACTTTTCGAAAAGCATTAAATGAAATTCACCGTAACATTTACAATAGTTGTTGTGGAGCACTCGTGGATGCTGTAATGAACTCTCGGTAGTGTTCAAGTATCAAAACCTGGATTCAACCGCCAAGTCTTTGCATACATACGATTTCAAACTGCAGACCTTACAACAGATACCACGCATAAAATATCCACCCTGCAATTATTGCTGGAGCATTTATTACTGCGCTTACTTTTCACATATCTGCTACAATCCTCATTAAAAAAAAAAGAAAAATAAAACTAATGACTTACTTGCTATTATTTTTTTTTCATCTATGTGATTTATGGTTTGCAATAATAGTAAAAAATCCGATATTGATTTTTTTATCTGGCATTAGTAATTTATTTCAACTTTAATTGGCAATTTTAAGGATTTTTAATGACGTGCTTGAAATTTTACAATTTCAAATGGATCATACACTTGTTAACTATTTTAATTGCGAACTATATTGATGAAAAAAGATTTGGTTCTTATTAATAAAGAGTGATACAGATTTATGTCGTTGTTTGTTTAACTGGTGGATTTTTTTAAAGCAAACATTTATTACATTTACAAATGTAAAAAAAAATCTTTTTCAAATTCAAACAGTAAAAACATGTATATGGATAATAAATCATTTTTATTTATAGTATTTATTAAAAAAATCAAATTGAAATTCTGTAATAACACAAAAAAGCTAATTTTCAAATCGCAATAAACCTGTAATTCCGCTTTTAAGCAACGAAAAAAAAAACAGGACAAATAGAAATCATTTTTATTCTGCGACTTTAATATAAAAGCAAACAAGCTACCCGTATACAAGGCAATACAATTTCTGAAAAAAAAATCCCTTATCACATAATAATAAATAAATTAAAATCCCTCGAAATCCATATACGGACGAGCAGCGAAAATGAAAAACGAAAGGACTTCCAAAGGATACATATCTATACTAACAAGTTGGACCGGCGTAGTGACGCCTTCCGTCCCGGCGCCGAGGGGCGGCGGTCTTCCAAACCCGCGACTCCCGTTCAGTCCTGCACTAAGTGCCGTCGCGACGCTTTCTCATCAGCGTGCACCTATTTTGCTCTGCAGTGCGCGCGCTTCCATTCCCACAAAATACCATATCCAGACAATAGCAAACGGAAACTAAACAATGATTCTTGAACAATTACAGTTTGCGGAAACTCTGAGAAAATATTAATATAGAGGATTGTACTTTTTCCGAGCGGCGCAAGTTTTACGAACGACACGGTAAGTCCAATTTATACGCTGATTAAAGGCGCTAAAGTTTTGCGAAACTGCCGCTGCACAATTAAGCCAATTAAAATTGTCGTTTTCTTGCTTTTCGGAAAACTAAATAAAAAGCTGTCAATTGTCGTTTCGAAAAATATTATAATGGATAGCACTGGTGGCGCTTTATATAGTAACGAAAATTAATCTATTGCAAACAGAAGATATAAATTGGCGAAAGCTCTGGTTGGAAAAATAAAACATCGAATAAGGTCCGGCGAAAAGTGCAATAATTCAATATTGGCAATTTGAGGCGGACGAGGCGTCCGAGAGAAGGAGAGCTCGTACTTTATGATTACAACAAATTGCCGTCGGTGTTTCGACCGACGAGAGAAGAAAAGCACTAGTTACGCAAGATTTTATGTTTAATTGAAAACACAAACGGTATGGTTCAATGTGAGCCGGCCGCAGAAGAGAAAAATCGGTAAACAACGTCGTAAAATCACAAAAGGGAACACGATGGTAATAATAATAATAATGGGGGGAAACGGATCGGTCTGCAGGGAACGTATAAGGAATGACTTTCAGCAATCAGACCAATTCGTCGCGAAATATCCCACTGCGCGTTCTTATTTTAAACTGCGCCACATCCCCTAATCTGAAATATTACCCCATTGGTATTTTTTACCATAATTTATCATTTTCGTCGGCAGATAAAAAAAGTAAATAAATAAAAAAATTACAATACACATTTTTGTCTTGTTTAAGGCAATCGTACGGCAATAAGGCTCTTTATCTACGACAAATTTTATTTAATTAAAGTGCACTGTCGCAGAAAACGTTTCTGATTTAATAAATGGAGCAAGTGCACTTTTATTGCAAAAAATTGCTCTTGATAGTATAAACGACATGTTATTGCACTATTTTTTGAGCCAAACGTTTGCTACTTTTCCACTAAAAAATAGTAAGTGATAATTTGAAATTCTCAACAATTTCGTAATTTTATAACTTAGTAATAAGAGCTAATTAAATATTTAAATATTAGTTTGTTTATGTTTTATGCAGCAAATTATTTTATGACTTTCTGCATTTCATACAGTTAAAAGTTATATCAACAACAAGTAAATGAATAGATTACGAAATAAATTGAGGTTTTTTTAATACTGAACGGAATGTTAAAATTATTTATTTGAAATCTTTAGCAATCAATAAGCAAACTTATATAAAAACCAATGCCATTTTCTAAAACCTTAATAAATTTTTTTTTAACAAAACTAAAAAAAATAGTTTTTTAAAAATAAAATTAATTTATAAAATAACGCATGTTTAAAAAATATTTCTTATAAAAGATTGAAATACAAAATATAATCAACAAAGTTAATTGGAAGCTTTTGGTATTACTTCGTTATTATTTTACTAATACATTTTTATAAGGTGAGCCCATTAATAATTTATAAGACAGAGGCGCTGGGTGAGTGTTTAATTAACGTGTATTTCTATCAAGGTGGATCAAATTGGTTGTTTCTATAGAGAATCTCCTAAGCTTCTGGGAAAAATCTGAAAACCTTTTCTTATCTGGTAAAATTGACTTCGAAATATGACAACAAAAATGACTTTTTTTCTAACTCTTTCTGAGATCCAATAATATTGCTCTAGGAAGGACATCCAATTTGATTGACTCCGTAGAATATTGTTCATAGAGAAAAATAAATAATAAAAGTAGTCATTTTATTTCTTATTTAACATAATTTATGACGTACCTAATTTTAATTTGTTGGGACCCTTGGTCTATTTCAATATAACCTGAGGACCCCAGTAATTGCGCCAACCCGCTTCAACTAATCACAAGTTATTATTGCTTTTATTTCATTTCATATTTCCCCGATACCTGGCACACTTTAAGCTCTCTTGGTTATTGCAATTCGCATACCGCGAGGCGGATCCATAATTTGATTCAGAAGATAGATCGAGACCGAAGAGTGTGCATACTTTTAGTTAAAAATCATTCTTCATTATTGTTCATTAATTTTATTATAAAAAAAAAAAATTCCGCGTGATTAAAGTCTCTATCTATTCCACGCGTATTGTTTAGTTAATAATAAATTTTGCTTACGCATTGCAACCTTTTTAAGGTAAGTTCGAGAATTTAATTTTACTTTTGTGCATTTCTATCCGAGGAAATTTATAATTTGCAGTAAAATAAGTTCCTAAAATTAAAGCCCTGGTGCCGGCTGAGCTACAAATTATAATCTCGAATATTAACTACAGAAGAAGATAAAATACGATTATTTTGGGTTTAAATTACTGAAGAAAATTGAATAAAAACCTAGAATAATTATTAATAATTCTTAATTAATTAAGAGAAAATCTAAAAGATACAAAATGAAGGCGCCGGGCATAAAAGAAAGTTCCTTATTTTTAAGGGTTACAAATTTTCTTCCTAAAAATTAATTACAATTTGAAATTTCGATTTCTGATAGTAAATCAAATTTATTAAAATTTCAGTTATGGTAACCACTTTTTTTAATCAATTATTTATTTAATTTAAATCTAAATTTCAATCTTTATACTATATTTGAGTTGTTTTCTATAATTCCTTTAATTGGATTTCTAATGAATTATAAAGATTTTGAATAATGAGTTAGAGTTTCATATCATTTTAAACTAAAACTTTCAATTAACTCAAAATGAATGCGATAATGCGATATGCAAATGCAAAGAGAAATTTCAAAAATTTCAGCGCCGATAAAAAACATTTTCCAAACGAAGAAATAACAATTTAATTAAAATCAAAGAATAATAATTCATTTTCAAAAAATGTTTTATAAAAAAAAGGTAAGCATAAATCAGTAATTTGCGGTAAAATTGGGAAATTCATTAAGGGAATAAAATATAAGCAGCACAATAAATTTTCAGTGGCATAAAATAACAGAGAATAACTGCGTCTCATTTAAATTAAATAAATTACGTGTTTTTGCAATTTTGCCCCGGGGAATACTAAACCACAGGCTTAAATTATAATTTAAAGGGTTAAGTAACGACGTTTGCGTTTTCAGGTAGGTAGACTCGGAATGTCGGACAAGTTGTGGGGGTGGAATTAGAAGTTCGTTGTGGCGTTAAGTGCACTTCGTTTACTTGTCAGAATATTTAAGTTGGCAATGGTCACAAACAGACATATTCGCGCAGCTTTTTTTCTTCTTTATTCCCACTGCAAAGCGCCATTGTTTTGTTTGCGTAGTGTTGTTCTCGGTTGACGGTGTAGGGTGAATTGATAATGTTCCTCTCGCACACACAGAGCCGCACAAAGCTCGCAACGACAGCGTTGTGTTCGTCAAGAGTAGTGTCGATACAAGTGCTGGAACTGTCGGATTTAATGTTCGCGTCAGAGAAACGTAATGCATGCAAATTCCGTTAATCAAGTAGATTCTCCCGATGTGTGACATAGTATAAACTAGTGCGTAATTGAGAGCGAACCCTGTTAAATATAACGTTACGAAGACGTTTAGTTAAGATATGATTTCAATCGACTGATTTCGCATTTGTCAGGCTAAATATTAAATTACCCGTACGTGAACCCGCCGAATATTCCCCGCGGTGTTACCACCATCCATGTACTCTCATAATGACGAATATTATATTCCGGTTTAATTACTGGAAAACTTTTGTCTCGTCTAATCTGCGTCAAGTTTATTTCGAATCGATATAATACAGTTATGATATTCATGTTTATGTTCAATTCGCATGCAAATTTCTTAATAAATTATGCTTAACACGAATAAGGAAAATTAACAAATACTTTTAATTAAATGGAATCCTACAAGGTTATATCTTTATAAAATTAATTACCAGGGAGGAATTATAAAATCTCTTTTTAATTAAATTGAATTTTATGCCATTTTTTTCATATATTTAAGCTTTCTATACATTATTTCATTTGTGTTTCAGGAACTACTAAATAAATAACTGGACTTTAAAGCCTTTGCGGTTTTATTGCCTAAATATATAGCATTTATATTTGCGTAAAAGTTAGTAATTTTTTTTTCCATTGAAAATTTTTATTTTCCATTTTAAGTAATGCAATTTATTCATTTTATACTAAAGTATCGCGTATTTAAAATAAAATTAGTAAGTATTCCTAGAAGTAGTATTTAAAAATAAAAATAAATTGAACAATATTTATTTAATTTTAAGGTTTTTAATTGCTTCAAATGAAAAAGGTACAAAAAAGCGGTGTCTTATTAAATGATTTAAGTATGAAAAATTAGATATTTTATTTCAAAATAAGACTCTTCAAATTCATAAAAATTATCAGCATTGATTACCCCTCAATAAATGTTATAAGTAGTTGAGAAGATAAATTAGTAATTTATTTTGCTAAATTTGCTAAAAATTTGCCAAATATACTTAAAAAATAAGATAATATTTTATCTTGCTTTTCTCATTTAAAATATCAATAACAGTTTTAACAATTGTTTTAAATAATTGATTTGTACTTTTTTTATTGTAATATTAAAAAGGGATTACTGTAAATAAAACACATCTTTTATATTTAAATACTTAAAATGTTTAATTGAACTTAAAAAAAGTGATAAATATATTAATTTTTACCTTCAATCTTGATTAAAGCAAATGAAAAATATAATCTCTTTTTAAGTGAACATAACTAATTTAGTAGCAACTTATCAAAAATAAAAATAAAACATTATTCCGTTTAAAGTTCTTTTAAATCAATACCTTGACGCTCTCATAAACCACCCCGGACTTTTATTTTGGAAAATCATATTTTATTTTATAGGTTGTAAAATAAAAAAAATATATAATTTAAATATAAAAGGAAATAAATTGATTTATACTTTTTTTTATGGGAAGAAATACGATATATTTGAGAAAAATTAAGGATTGTCAGATTTTATATTACCCGATTTAAATGATTGAAATTTAATATTTTAATAAATTAGTTTTTTTTTAAAGACTGCTAAAAATGATAACTTTTAATCATTTAATTGTTTAATCCTGTAAATCATAAGTATAATTGCAAAGAAAAATATTAATAAAAAAGGAAACAAACGCATTTAACGAAAAGTCAAACAAATTTATCGAAGAGCACTTAACTTTAATGTTTATTATATAGATCGATTGTATTTGCTCGATTTTGGATGACTTCAGGATAGATGTAGATGTACGTATGTATGTATAGAGAGAGGAAAAGACATAGAGGGCGAAATGGAAGTGAGCAATATTAAGATCCAGGAAGCCATTAAGTGGAACGTCGCGTAAAAGAATATAATATAGATATATACCGTCGTCTAGATAGCGTTTTCCGTTGTTCAAACCTCGAGTCTTTCCTCGAATGTCAGAGAAACTTCATCATGGGGATGATTTATGGGATAAACATCCACCCAAGGCGGCTCTCATATATGAAGATGTGATGTCATGCATATGGATACCGAAAAAATTTATATTACATTATACCTTAGCGCTAACAGCTTTCCTCCACCACACATTCGCATTAAGCCTTTAATTCTTTTCATAAAGACGCATAACATCTCCAATGAATTTCGTGTCCTTTCCGTACGTCCTTTCCATCCTTTCCGTCCTCTTGCGGATTTTTATGCGATTAAATAAATCATCGGGGCGAAACAAAAACAAATGAAATTTTTTGTGACGGCCATGTTGTGCGGAGAGACATTAATGAAATTTACGTCGGCATCGAAAACTGATTAATTCCGATGGCGGAATTCTCCGGGGATAAGTGGCCGCGCGCTAAAAACAATAAACAAATCGCGCGCGATACGTCAACTATTTTTGCGTTGTATTTGCGTACATGTCAATTGGGTAATTGACCGAACAAACAGGAGCGCGGACCTTTTTCCCTCGGGAGAAATGCGCAACCCGGCAAAAACGGGAAATGTAGGTATACCAAGAAAGAATTATGTGCGACAGAATTGGGATTTGCCTACTACCACTATTGAATTTGTTATCCTCTCTGCTTTTTGCTAGAGCCCTCAGTTTTAAGCATTTTATTTAATTTTTTTTTCTGCGTGTCCCACTTTCATTCTTGCCTTCGTTTCACATGAATTTATCTAATGGCCCTGTTGTTTTAAAATAAATATTTTCACTATGTTTGCGCTGGAAGTTTTTTAAATGCAAAAAAATTTGGATCAATCACATTTTGCTGACAATTCTGTTTTCCGTTCTCTCTTTCATAAAAAAAATTAATTGCTTTTTGTTATTATAATATTCATACTTCTTAAAAGGTTGACACATTGTGTTAGAAATTTCAATCTTCAATCTTGCATTCACTAATTGCATTAACTAAAATGAGTTGAAAAATCTTAATAAATTTGCTATTTGAAACTTAGTTACGTTATTAAAAATATGAGATAGCTACTCGTAATATCCTGAATAGAAACTCCGTTCATTAAAAATGTTATTTTTCAATATGAATTGAGAAAGTTTCTGATGAATACTGATCTTGGTTTGCTGAACCATTTCCGACTTATTTTTCTTTTCCTTAATAGTTGCAGAGAAATTTTAAATATAGAATTTATAATAATTAAATTTCTTTGCTGATTATTTCAATAACTAAGTAGAAAACCAATTCGAATAGAATACTAATGGAACTGCCTTTGGTTATTAAAATTAATTAAAGCTTTTTCCGCATTAATATTTGCATTTATTAATATCGATTTATTTTATTATAAGTTTATAATAATGTGAAATGTTGTAGCGAGTGTGCGCTATAATATAGTCCCTGTTCAGAGCCGCATTACTGTAGTACTGTAGATTTCAGAAAAATGGAAGATTTTTTTTTTTTGAGGGAGAGATTGAAAAAAAGTATTTTTTGTGGGCCAATAGTTTTTATTTTTATTTTTTAACTGGTTATTTCTGAGTTACCGAAAATTGTAATCAGCGGTAGTCATTAAACGAGTTATTAATTATATTCTTATGTTAAGGACAATGAATGAAAGGAGGAAAAAAATTCTCTTCTAATGGACAACCGTGGAGTAATCGATATTTTATGTTTACTAAACCATATTATTTATAGCTAATATTTTATTAGTGTTTCTTTGTTCATTAAAAAAGTATTTTTAAAACTTAAGGAAATGCATTATTTGTTGTAATGCAACAGGCGTGATGAAAATTAAGTTGGTTTAATTACTGCACTTGAAACTTTAAGCACACGTTAAACCCAAATTAAACTGTTTTAACACACCCTATATGCCATTACAAATTTTGAATCTGCGTTGATTAAGCTTTCTATTGATACCTAACTTTTTTATAATGTAGTAATTGTGTTTTGCTTTGGTTTTCTAAACATTGCAAAATTTTCAGATAAAATATTGTTTTCTTAAGAATTCTTTTGTTTTACCCAAAAGTATGATATATCCAATGAAGGAACATTTTAAGCACTATAAATATTAATTTTAAAAAGTATACTATTCAGCTTAAAAAATCTTAACTTTGTTTAATAACTTCCATCGCCCTGTATATTGAATAGTTGGGGTTCCATCTTTCTTACCTTATGCCTGCAGAAATACTACCTAAATTTATTAAATAATTAAAAGTTATAAGAAAAGTACCAGATAATTAAGAGGATTTTAACTATTTTATGCATAGAAATACTCATTTCAGCAAATTAATGTGTGCTTCAACGGAATTTTGTAATAATCCATTAGCAAACAGAGATTACAGCCAACAGAATCTAATGAAACAACCTTATATAATGAATAAACATTAACATTACGTTTTAATTGCAAAAAAAGTAGAAAACAAAAAGCATTGGAACATATAGAAAAAAAGTGTAAAATATAATTTCAGTGGTAGACACAAAAAGTCAAAGGGAATAAAATTAATGCAGCCAGATATTAAGTATAGTTATAGAAGGAGGATTGAAGTGGTTGAGCGAGTGAGTGTATATCGCGCAGTCACAAGATAATTAGGTGAATTTAATTGAGTGTACGAGTTGATGGAATGTTATCAAGAGGACGGATGCTATAACGGGGTATGTAATAAGTACGTGCACGCACACCCATAAATGTCTGCAATGGGGAACTTCCGACTCACGCAAACAACCATAACATAACGCAGAGTTATTAAATTTTGATAGCATTAATTTTAAGGGCGACATGATGAGATGAAGTAGTCTATATGCATAAATGCCTTAACCACTTTATAAGTCCGTTGTTAAAGTTTGATTTAATCTTCTCACCCCGAAGGTGCAGCGCGGGCTACGCCGCTGCCCGCCCTTCAACTTAACAGATTGTACGTTCTTTAAACAGACAAGAAATGTAATTTCCGGTCTGAGAGCAAAAACCCTCTTTTTATTATGCATACATATACACTTTTGAGCATTCGCGCGCGCGAGACCTCAAAACTCGTAAAATATAATATTCAGACTCCGCTTTTTTATTGATTTATTTATATCTTATGTGATGGAAACGTTCGAAATGATTTTTAGAAACGCTAAACTATGGCCCGCCATGATAATAAAAGCGGGCGCCCACAGCCAGGAAAAAAAAAAGAAAAAAAAAACAACTCGCCAGAAGAGGGAAAAAATAGTAATTTGGAATGGAGCCAGACAATGGATGGGAAAACAGTTATCAGCAAATTCGAGCTTTATGAAATAGATTAGATGGCGCGGCGACGCATTGAAAAGTCACAATTCGCCTCAATTTGGCAAATTTTATTTGTGCACATCATAAACAGTCTGGTCGAGTGGAGTTCGGCCAATTCGAATCATGGAAAATTATTGTATGCATTAGCATTTGCATTGGCGTCCTTCAGAGTGAATGGCATTCGTTCGGAAATTGTCGAAACGTACAAGTGAATTCCCATCAGAGCGGAACTAAAAAATTAATCATGAATGTACGCAACGAGCGTATTGTTTTTGCATTCCACTGAGAGGAACTGCCGTTGCTGCCGCTGCTGCTGCTGCTGCTCCCGGCGAGTGCCGCGGGTCGACCGGTTGAACGAGCAAAAAGGAACGAAACTATCAAATTCGGAGTGGAATATTAAAAGGCTATAAAACGCGAGCGGACCTCTTAAACAATAAAATTCCGTGCGTGCTGCTAGCGAGAGAAAAAAATTATCACTCCTTTATATTCCATTTCCGTGAATATGATAAATTTCCTTTTCTTTTTGCCTCGCGCGACTCCCTTTTGATTAATGTGCCCTGGCTCAGATTAATTCCATTTTATGCAATATGTGCGCATTTACTACTTTAACTGTTTCCTAAATAAGCTATTAATTATAATTGTGAAGAAAATAAATACATTTCATTTCCACTTGTAATAAATTATTTCCTAAAATTTTTAATATTTATTTTGGTTACATACTACATTTGTCTTTTAAAAATACTTTCACAGAACGAGAAAATATCAAATATTATTTTTATTCCATAGGAGTTTCAATTAATTTAAAAATATATTTTCAGTAGTTTGTTGAATTTAGAGATTATTTTCAACCATTAAAATACGGTCTTCAGTGATTATTATCTCAATATTAAAATAAAATTCAACCGTGACAAAAAATAGTAAATTTGAATTCTCCATCAAATAATCTGTAAAATGAGGTGTCACAGTGTATACATTATTCAATTTAAGAAAATATTTTCAAAAGTAACTGGTGCACCCCTTATGATAAACGACTTTTTTTCAGTTTCAGGGTCGGGAAGTATAATATATAAACATCAGACATTTTAAACTTTTTCAGTTGTCCAGTTTACCAATAAAAAATAAAGGTAATGCATTTAAAATCACCGCCTCTGCACTATATTATTGATTTTTCTCTTTAAATAAAATAAATAAAAATATACTTAAAAAAATACGACAATATATAAAAGGAAAAACTACTTTTTGTTTTTTAATAATTTCCACATAGCGTTACTGGAACCATCAGAAAGCAAAAAATCGAGAGGAAACAAATGAAGCAAAGCGAGCGCAACATCAAACGCTTTACAAATTATAACGGACTGCCGATGTCGGACCTTCGGCTAGTCCCTCGAGCTGACAACCCATAACTGGGGAGTAGTTAAATCTAAACAATTTGTAGTCGAAGCAACCGCCGATGATGACGACGGGAAAAGCGGGAGCAAATTACCCAGAAAGTGGGTGGATATGGACGTGTCTTTTTTTATTTAGAAGATGAATAGCAGTAAATCTTAGCCACTAGACATGAAGGATGACTTGAACCCTCTTAGGACTAGGGTAGCTCCGCGACGTGAGCTGCACCACCATCAGGATTATACTCGGCTCGGCTGATTCTATCGCAGCCTTAGCATGCCCCATCTTCAATTTACTGCATCAAACGGTGTTGACCTAGTGACTAAATTGCTTACCGAGAGCCTTTAATGGCGAATTTTCAGCTTAATTTTTACAAGCGCGACGCTTCTGTTGTTTTTTTTTTTATTTTTTTGGAGGAGCTTTATAAAGAAATAAAAGCGCACTCGATATAAAATTCGCTGGTGCAAGTAAAACTTTTCAGGAATACGTTTTGCGGTGCATTTACTTTCGCTCTATGCTTGCAAAGTGCGAATGTTTCGTTTTATCGCAACATAAATCATGTTATTTGCAAGGATGATATGTGTATTTGTATATTGCGAGTTTCAGATGCAAATGAAACGTCTTCTCAAGTGTAGCAATAAAGTGTCCTCGAGACGGTCTCTTCTTGGGACTTATTAAATTCGAGCAGCAATAATTTCATTAGAGCTAAAGCGGTATCGAAAACACGAGAGAGGACGGCAGATTTTAATTGCTAAATACATCCATGCGGAGCCAGGGGTGGTTTTATAAGGGGTTAAATGTATGTCGAGGTGGTATATCTGCTCTGATGGGGATTCGGATATCTTGCGTTGGCTTGCGTAATACCTTCGTCTGGTTGGCACATTTACGGTTATCCGGCCATTTCTCTGTATTTCACTGAACGAGGATTTGGATGTTGTTTTTTTTTTCTTCCTAACGCGAAGCCCTGAAAACCCGCTTTTTTGTATCAAAAGGACATCTATGTGCAAAAAGAGGGCTTATAGCAAACAGATTTGACCAGGGGGGCAAACACCCGAAGCATTTAAAACGCCCCGAAAATTCGAAGCCCATTTCCAAAAGCCAAGGATTAATGAGACCTGTCAGATGGTTCTGTTTATGCGTCGCGTTGTTTATTTAGAACTGAACGGCCGGAGGAACTCGTCTCGCTTGATTCTTCGAGGGAGCATTATAAAATGTCGCCGACCGAACGGAAAGCGAGCAAGATTATTGATGCGTTTCTAATGGTGAATGGATTCGGAATTTCTGCAAACATCAAGTTATCGATCATTATCTGCAGAGATGCTTTCCACCTTCCGAGCACTTTGCTCGCAGATATACTCTTCTACCCTAAAAGCCACGAAAACTGCGCGTCTTATCGTTACCTGCTTTCTTTGTTTTTCCCTCAACGTTTTCCACTAAGAAAATTTCATTTTAAGTTGCTATTTTAGGAGTCAGTACTTATCTTTTGTTATTAGAATTCCTCGCACATTTCTTTCTTTTCGAGAATTGCTCGTTTTTATTCTTTTCTCTTATGAATAAATTGAAAGTTTACAATTTCCACACGATTATTGAAGTATTTATTTAGAAATTTATATAAAACAAAAGCAATTTTTAATTTAAATATTAAATTTCCATAAATTTTTAGTAATTTGTACAAATAAGAAAAAAATATAACCCGAAATGTATAATGGGATTAAAGTCAATAATTGAAAGTGAGCTTTTTTAATTTATTTTGCCAAAAATTAAAGTTATATTGCATTTCATTAAATATTTCTATGGGCAACATTTAATTAAAAGTTTGGAATAATTAAGAGAAAAATAATATTAAAGAACAAACTTTAATTGCTTTGATTTTCTGCTTTTAAACGAATTAAAACTCATAAATTGAGTTATTTTTAATTTGGCCTTTTCATATCCGGTTACAACAAATTTGATGGATTCTATTTCTGTTCTTTCATTTCCGAACAAAAAATCATCCCATGTTTCTTCATTATACGAAAAACAAATATTTGCTGATTTTTTAAGGGAATATGAAACTTAAGAAGTTCAAATTAAATTTTAATAAGAAAATATTATAAAATAAGATTCTTTTAATTTTTTATTTATTGACCGGCGCATTCACATTAGTTGAGTAATTTTTAAGCAAAAAAATGTTGCCCATATTAAATTTAAATTAAAAAAATATATATATCTATGGAAACCAATTAATTTATTACTTTTAAACTAAATTAAAAAAAAGTAAATCAAAGATATATTATTAAACAACTAGTAGCAAGTGCAGAAACTTAACACTGCGAATTATGAAAAACATAATTTAAGAGGCAAACTTATTCCATTTTAAAGACTTATCTCTGAGCTTATGAAATCCCTTTAGCAGTGAAACTACAATTTTGAAATTCCTAAAGATATAATGGTGATTTTAGTCAGACAGACGACTTAATGAATATTAAAGACTCATAACATCTGAGTAGCATAATTGCAGTGCAGAAATAATAAAAAGAGACAATGGCGAACGTGCAAATCTGAAGTATATAATTTCTATAGTGGAGGAAACATTACGCGAATAATTTGCAGTCCCGACTTGAAGTCAATTACAGGAAGGCGCGCACAGAGAGGAAGTTGAAGGGAGAGGAGAAGAGAGATCATTGAAAATGTAACAACTGCCACTAATACTAACTAGTCCGCTTGACGTACCATCAATATGAGGGCTACTTCGTCTTCGCACCGTAAATCTTGTTACCATTTCAATTGGCCACTTTAATGTTGGCTCTTCTTGCGAATACATAATGTATAATGTGGCATTTAAAGCAATCCGTCATTCGGAGCATATACTGGCTTTAAGCTGGAAATGCAATTAATTAGTACATTAATCTTAAATTCTAAGTGGAATCGCGATAATTTCATCAGTAAGTTATATGCGAGTGAAAATACCCGCTCTCCCGTTTGCCGTTGACAGTTTTCAGTCGAAATGGAACAAGGCAACGAACGAACGTACATCTAATGCTCGAAATTGTGTGTCGCACATTCGTCTAAAAGCGCTGCTTTCATTACTATTATTATCGTTACTTCTTGTATGTCTTCATTATGGAGAACTTAACTCTCTGCCAGCATTAAGAGACGTCTCGCTGCTCTTTTCTTTTTTAATTAAACAAAAGATCGTCCTTTTATTTTTTTTTATACCTTTTTGCACAAAAATGCTCCTTTATTGTTTGTTAAGAGCATTTCACATTTATTTCTCCAGTTAAAAATAATTTTAGAGAAACAATTTAGTATTTATTTACAGTTGAAATATTACTCCATTTTTTTAATTTACTAAACAACATATTTTATCAAAGAATTAATTTATATTAATTTAAAAATATGAAACTTATATTTTTATAAATTTGCATTTACCTTTCCAAGTACTTACAAAAAGAAAGTGTTTATTCATAAATTATTTTCATTACTTGGAATATTACTGTTCCAAAAAAATTTAATTAAAACTTTTAAAAGTCTGAATCCGAAAGAAAAAAAATCTTTAATTCACAAAAAGCTTTATTAAAATTTTAGTAATGAAACAAATACTACAATTAAAAAAACCCAGCAAAATGTTTATTTTTTAGTTTAGTTATTATTTTTAATATCTAGATTTTACTAGAACTTGTACCACCAACAGTTAATGCCAAATATAAAATGAGAAAATCTTTTATTCTGAAAAAAGCTTTATTAGCATTTTAATAATAAAAAGAATATTACAATTAATTAAACCAACAAACCCATAATTAATCAATTTAATTTAATTTTTAATATCTAGATTTTACTGGAACTTTTACCACCAATTGTTAATACCAATTATATAATGCAATTAATCAAATTTGAACATTTCAGTTACACAATGTAAATTTCACTTTCAATTATTTCTAATGATATAATTATACTCGTATATATTTTCACTAAAACCCGGAAGTAGGCATCAATTACTTTATAATATTTTCTTTTTAAATAAATTAAATATTTTGATATTTTGCAATAATTTTAATGGTATGAACAAATAAATTATTTGAAAATTCATTTAATATTTTTATTGAATATCCGAAGAAGATTAAATGAAATGAATAAATATGTATGAAAAGCAATGCGTTCCATATTCAATTACGATTTCGGCGGATTTATTTATTAAAGCAAGAAACATAATTCCGCGAGGGAAACATAATCCTTAAAGTCCAGCAACAGGACGCTATATTAATATAAGCGGGCTGTGTGTGGGTGACAAGTGCATTATTAAAAGGATGATTTAAGCATCGGATTACCGTTACCATTACGGGCAATAAATTGCAACGCGCGAAACGAATGTATGGCAAAACTCGGCGATTTCAAAAACACAAATACATTCATAAATTTTACCTCGCTTTTTACACACAGATGTATGTGCACTCCGAGTTTATGTTTTTCCCTTCCACCCGTCTAACGGCACCACCTAAAGCGTCCATCTGTATAGTAGTACAGTACTACAGATACTGCTGATACGGAGCAATGGTGGGGTGTTAAAACGCGTAACTGAAACCTCGCAGCCCCTCAGGTGAATTATGAAACAACCGCTTAACGCAATCGTATAAATGCTTGGTGTTAATCATTCCGAATCGATTGTTTGGATGTGCGCTCTTTTAATTCCAACATTAGGCTCTCTATCAAGGAAATTATCTCTTTGAGAATCGATTTTACCCTGTGGTGCACAATAGAGCTTCAGCAACATTGCCAACACAAAAGGATGCTGCTGTGTGCCGGTCCCTCTATTCATTTACTTCCGGTTCTATATACCCAGTTTACTTTCATGGAAACTTTTTAACTAAAATTTTAATAGAAAAATCCACGGGATTTACGCCCAAAAAAGTAATTATAATATTAATACCCATCCTTTGTTTCTACGAACTATTTTATGAATTTATTTTTTGGGACTTTATCCGTTTGCTTTTTACAACAAATTTTTTTGTTGGAATATATGAGTTAATAGTACTCAAAAATATATACCAAATTTTTTTAGAACGCCCATGAATTTATAAATACATACGAAATAATGGAGATCAGTGGGTGAATTAGGTTATGCAAATAATTCGTAAAAAAATTTGCATATAAATTAAAATCAATAAGTCTGGGATAATTGTTTCGCTTTCATTATACTTAGATTTGCTATGCAGCTAATAAATCTTTTAGTTTCATTTCATCCTTTTATCCATTTAGTCATGAAATTCCTTTATTGCCTAATTTACTCTAATTATTACTTTTGCTAATATATTATATTATTTATATGTTAAGTAGAGGTAGTATTTCATTATAAATTTATTTATTATTATCCTAAACAGAAGTAATTAAATATACAGCTAATAGTTTATTACTAAGGATTATAAATTCTTAGAAACAGTCAATTTTACCTTTAAGCCAAGTTTACGACAAAGTTTAATATACTTTGCTAAGTGGTGCACTTTTTTAATTAAAATTGTTTTTAATGGCTGGGAGAGCTATTAAATAAACATTTTCTTCTTTCACATTACTTATGCAATGAGTTCCTTTACTTAAGGATTTCCTTATCAAACTATTTGTTGAATAAAAAAGACATGTATATTCGAATTATTTTTAAAATTGTAATCAATATTAAGTTTTAATATTTTAATATTAACTAAATTAAAATAATGTCGAAAGATACTTAAAATATGTTATAAAATCATATCAAAATGTCCTTTTTTAAATTTCAGAATCACGAATTATTGTCATTCAAAATAATAAATAAAGAGAAAAATAGTGAAAATAAAATAAATTAAATAATAATTTAAAGAATATATAAATGATTTAAAGCAAGTTTAAAACACTAAATTTGGTTATCAGCTATTAATACCTGGCGCCTTCACATTATGGATAGCGTCCTACAATAATTTTTTAATGTGTTTATTTGAAAAATAAATGAGATTGAAATATTAAAAATAAAAGTACCTTAATAAAATATACATATTTGTTATTATAAAGAAAAAAATAAATACTAAACGGCGCTTTCAAATCAAGAAACTCTTATTAAGTTTGGAAATTGCTTTAGTTTTCAATAAATCGAAGTAAAATATAAACTTTTTTATGTATTTATTTGAAAAATAATAATAAATTAAAGTTAAGCATTGAAAGTAGCCACAATTAAAATAGGTCCTCCTGTTATTAAGCAAAAAAATAATTCAAAACCGAAATATTAAATATCTGCCCGGCGCCTTCATACTAATGCCCACCAAAAGGAATTTTAGTTTTCTTTAAATTGTAACTAAATAAAATTTGTATTCTTATTTAATAAATTCTCTATCATAATAAAATCTTGTCGCATTTCCATTACAACTTTTTTTTATATACATTTCCTGCAAGATCTTTATAAAGCAACGAGTAGAACAAGATTACAAACCGGAAGTATTTCCAACATTGCGTTTAGAATATTCTCGTAGCGAAATTATAATTTTGTGCAGCAGAATTGTTATTAAAGAGTCCAGAAAATACACGACGGAAATATGTAGATCAAAAAGGGAGCACTTGAGAAAGCAACCTTGATCTTTGTCAAATGCAAATGCATGAATATTATATTCAAATACGCACGTGTCACTTTCCGAATCAGTATCCATTTACATAAATATAGTGTATAGTGTATGTGGATGTTCTAATACTTTCCCCTTATATGTAGATTTATGCGTAAGTGGCTACAATTTACATGTGGCAAACTGCTACCGCCCGAAATGGGCACCAAACAAAAAAACACGACGTTTAGTTGAAACGCGTACGCAAATAAAATGCGAATGCAATAATATTAATAAAACCATAAATTTTCCGAGGTAAAGTGCCAATAAAAATATTGACTATTATTAAATTTCCGCAGCGCTGCACACACTCACCCACCCACGCAAACACCCACACACACACACACACACTAGCAAGCGACTTCATTCCATTGCTCCCAGTAATGGTGCAACTAGTTTTACAGTTCGATTCTGTTTACAGAAATTAATGCACCCACTAACGCATAAATGCAGAAAACATCATCATCGACGTCGTCAAAGCTGGAGGCAAAATTAAAATTGAATAACGCTGCCTTTCGATTCGATGCGGATAAAGCCGTGGCTGCCGTTGCGACGGCTTTTTTGCCGGCTTGCAAAAATGAAATTTTGCGTCCAATTATCCATCGTAATTATTTGCATTAATTGGAATGAGAACGCGGCGGATTTGTACAGATATGATGGTATATATTGTTAATTAGATTAATTACGTTTATGTTACCTTCATTTATCGTCTAATGATGATGTATAAGCTTAATTCGTAGTGCTTATTTGTACCCACTAGCGAGCAGTGTCAACTGAATTATCATACATTCGTAATTGTGCAAAAATGCAGCGTTCGTACTCGTGCGGAGAAAATACAATAATTTCCATGTCGAATATAAATCGTGATTACGTAATCATGACGCGGCTGATTTTAATGATGATGATGACGACGACGACGACGACGAAAATAATAATATAATAATATTTCGTTGCGGCGCAAAGTTTAGATCGTTATTATGGCAGTCGTTTCCACTGAAAATTCATATAAACTTCATAAGTTTAAGCGTTTACTAATAGGAAATGACTTTTGCGGTTACTGCTGCAGCAGCAACAGTAATAAACGGGTTTCCTGTTTTTGCTACCTACACCTAAATTTACGTCCGCCGAAGAAATCTTAAACAATGGGAATAATGTTAAATCGATAAATATTCTCGCAATAATACCGACCGTTATGAAGTTCCACGGTTAAACATTTCAAAATTTAATATTGGGGCAAATAAACGGCAAACACCGACGTTTTTATTTCGGATTTCTCCTTACTTTTTATTACTCAAATTGCTGTAACCTATGCACATATAGTATTTTTAAAATTAAAACATATGTTTAGCCAGATTTAAAACAAACTAATTTAAAAAAAAAGATTATTTTTAACGTGGTAAATTAAACAACGTTTAAAAGCTGGTGATAACAAAAAACTGAAAAATGTATATTACATTTTGTAAATATTCTAAAAATGAAATTTTACAAGTAGAAGTGTATTATTCAAAGGGGTAATGTGGCAGAATCTTGGTTTGTCAAGTGAACCTAATAATTTATTTGGTTTAAATCTAGACCTTTTTTTGTAAATAATTTAAAGTTGCTTGCTTCCTTCGTGCATTCTATGTAATTTTCGTTAATCAGACCAAAATTGGATTTACGCCTAATGTTTATCCTTATTTGACATTAAAAGTTGTCTTAAGGCTTAACTCGATAAACCAAGTCATAGGGACAAGCCTCCCTAATGACCCTGATACATTATTTATCCGACGGTGGTGAAAGTTTTCATTTAATTAAGACCAAACCATTACCATGCTTTAAGAAACAATTTCCTTTTCTTTAATTAATTGTTTACTTCGGTGTTCTTTGTCTAAAATTTCCATTCTATAGTATTCTATCCAATTTAAACAAGGAATCCCAAAAATTTTGTTCATCCAAATTACTTTATTAATGTTCTGAGCTTTAAATTGAAATTGGGCTGGTTGACCGTTATTTTAGATACTTTTTTTAAGTAGCTAATTCGGAAATACAGAAAATTATCACCAACCTACTTCTTATTTAAAAAAATAATTGCTAATATTTTTGTGTATCTTAATGTTTAGAATGTCTTCCAGTTCCCATTGACAAGATTGCTACTGCAGAGACTTTAACGTAACCCTAAAATACTTACTATATTGAAAATTTAATAGAAACCTACAGAAACAATTTGAAAACAGCGAGAAAAAGTGGAATTAAGATGAATCGCTGAAATTCATATGAATGTTTAAGGATATAACACGCCATACATGAGAGACCGGAATATGATTATTGAATATTTCAGCAGTTTTCTAAAACGTTTGAAAATAATTTACGAATGGCTTTGCGCCACATTACATGGAAATGTATTTTAAAGTAAATGCAGACAGATAGAATGGATGGCGAAAAAGAGATACCTCCGCTATGATGAATAAGTTGCTAGTCGTGTTGCCACACAATAAAAGTAAGCGCAACTAAGTTATAATACATTTATGGAAGAAGACTTTAGAGTCGGCCATTTCCTCCTTTCCGTGATATTTTTCCTGACGACGCTCGTTGAATAAATATATTTCGGCGAATAAATGTGTGCTGTGTGCATCTTTTTGCTTCGTTTTTAGAAGTCGCGCTCCGGGCGGCGAAGGTTTTGATTTTAAGGGGAGAGAGTGGAGGCGTCGGCGAGAGAGAAATAAGGACTCGGGCGATGGCTTCGAGTGGAAGAACAAAGCGACTCGATTTTCGGCTCTCCGTGACTGTCTGCCTTGTAAATTTTATCAATATTTTAATTAGTTTCATATGAAAAGTTTCCCTATATCTCTGCCATAGATAGAGAAGGAAGTCCATTAACATAAATTTTAGTGTGCGCGACTTTAAGCAACTTTTTTATTGCTTTACTTTATTTCGCTCCGGTAAGAGCAAGCAGCGATTTCTGAAATGACTACAGTCCTTACTTTATGCACGCTCAGTTTAACTTGGTTTTCGCCCAAAATAACAACTGCAGCGTATTTAGACAACAACAGAACTATTAGATTACTTTAGCTGTTTTAATTACACTTTTACACTAAAGTTAATGTACTGGGTGTTCCAAGGAAAACTTGAGCCACATTCTAAATTGAATAGGAACATGGAAAAATGGCTGAATCTGACAATTAATGAACTACTCTCTTTAATAATATTTTAATTATTCCTTATGTCCCAAATTAAGGAAAAATAAACTTCATTAAACCTTAAATAATTTAAAATTTTGATAAATATTTCATGTTTTTCACATTATTATTTTACAAATACTTACTTTATAATAAATTACGAATGTTGTCGCAGCTTGGTTAATAGTTCTGCGGCTCTGTTTTTACGTTACATTATGCGGAAGTACACTATAAAATTTCATTGCGCTAGACACAAGTCAGATTCTTAATTTTTCGATACATCTCACCCATACTCCACTATTTTCACTTAATATATCTCCCTTTTTTTCTTAACTGGTGTGATTTTGATCAAAATGTTTTTTACTAATTATGAACAAATTAGTTAAGAGAACATACTACCAAAATATTAGATAAGACATTGGACCGAGGGAATATTAGTTATGTTATATGTCAACGCCGCTTCTACTACTACTACTACTACTATGAGTATTGAAGTCAACTACGATATTCAGCTAGATGAATAATAAAATATTTTTATTCACAATAAAAAAAGTGAAGTAAATATTAGCTATTGAAAATTTCAAAATTCTAAACCTAGTTTCCCTTTGAATAATGCTCTATAGATGGAATTCATATCGAAATCCATTTTAATAAATATCTTCTATCTAGTTTATGGAATAAATTCTTCAGCTGAACCAAGTATATTGGTCGAAATAAATTTTCTTTCGCTTTTATTTTGTAGAAAAAAATCATTTTGCAACAAATATTTTTATTCCAAAGGCACAACCAGAAAATGTTTAGAATTTAAAACCATATAACCGATCATTTTTCGAAGTGGGTAAGTATATTGAAAAACCTTTAGCAACCCCATTTCACATTTCGAGTTCTACGTCCGATGGACAGATAATATACAGGCCTCAGGCAATAACAATGACAAATTTGGCATTTTCTCTTCCGAATCAATAAGGTATGCGGGGGCGGCGTCTGATATAGTGGAATAGGACCTGCATTACGCGGCAGGGAGCCGAAAGGAATTAGTGCTATGGTATGCAGATACTATTTACTACTCCATACAATATAATCGAGCGGCTAGCTTTTGGCTACATAAATTTTGTTAATCTAATTTTAAGTCCATTACGTGCAAGCTCATCTAAAATAATACACTCCCTAGGAAATCTATTATCAAATTTAAGCAATCGACCGTTATTAAATTCTGCACGGGAATTACTTTTTCCATTTACAATTTATTATTGCAATATCCGTTGCAATATATTTTGTATTTGATTCCGTGTTTTTGACATATCAATTTTTATTTTTAATTAGTTTCCGAACTTTATTTTATGTGGTAGTTCTCTCATTCGTATTGCGACCACTCATTTCAACTTTCTTAAATAAAATTTTCCGCAAATTTCCTTTCAAATAATAATTACCACTAGCAAAACTCTTTAAGTCTCACCTTTTTCCCACTAAATGATTACTACGAACCGCATCTGCAACCGAAACAAAATTTTAAACAAAATTAATTAAGCGAACATAAACAAAGTATAAATTTAATATCTGGAGCAAAGTGAAAACAATTCAGTAATTAAGACACGCGATGACTATGCAGATTTCCATCCAGCGACATCCGGCAAAAAACAAAGCTCCCTATAAGTTTATTAGAAAATTATGAGCGCTTGTCTATTGTAAAGTTTTACTACTACGTTAATTTATTATTGTGCCGAGCATAAAATTTATTCGAAAAGCGTCGGGGCACTCAATATATATCTGCACTGGGTCGTCCAGGGAAGTTTCCCTGCAAAACTTTTCTCTGAATACCACAGTCATCTCGCCTTTTGTTGTTGTTGTTTACTCTTTGGTCCTTGAAACGGCTCTATAAGTCCTCCGATGTAATTTTAACTTGTGACACATCCTGATGAAGAGAAATATTATTCGGTATAAAAAAATTTATGATATTCCAAACAACAAAAAACAGAAGTTTGCAATAATTCACGCAGATATAACGACTTTGTAATTTCTCGGAAGCGGCAATTAAAACTTGCGTATTAATTATAAATTACTTCTTATGCGGTCTTCCAGCCCAAGATGCATCCCGTTTGCCGGATAATGAACGCAAAACAGGTTTAAAGAGTTTCCCTATTAGCTCTCGATGTTGCTAATTGATTTATATTAAAATTTTACTTAATTCTTTTTAGAACTTTGCAGTTGTTGAAACTATTTTTAAATTTTTTGTTATATATTTTATTTTCTCTTTAATAATGAACAAACTTAAAATATGTAATTAGTTTAGCTCATATTAAAAGCCGGAAGATGAATCTTTTAAAAGCATAAAATGTAAATTTTTAATTGAGCTTTTAAAACTTATACATATTTTAATAAAAACAGTTTATTTTGCTAAGTTTACAACATAAATACATACAGTGCGATCATTTAAGTAGTACCCCCCCCTGCTAATTTCTAAACTAGGCAACTTATGAAGCTTAAATTCTAGGCTATATATATAGACGCTAGTCTGCCCTTGAAACTGTCA